>JBDJHY010209665.1:0-11439 GCA_039654485.1 Withania somnifera | reverse complement strand
CAGTTTGCAATATGTAGTGTGAACTGCATGATTTTTCCTTTTTAATAATGGTTCGCAGAGGTAATACGAAGTGACACTTCTTTTTTATTTAAAGGGTTGATCTTAAACTCAGAGCAATCTCTTATTTTTTTTGTATCCTTTGAGGTGCCTCAACGGTTCCGTAGTCCCCCTTAACACTCAGTGCCCAGGCACAGCCCAGATAACCCCACAACACCGAGGATGACCCTATAATCAACAACAATTCTTGCTGTCAGGTATTGATCCCACGCCGGGTGTAAGACACACTGCAAGAGGTGGACCCGGTGACCGTTGAGCTAAGCCTCATGGACGACACTTTTTTTTTCTGTCACAATCATATGCAGGTGATAATTTATTTTATTTAAAATAATCTAATTATAGTTCACAATATGTATGAACTATCGTTTATTTTATTTTGTTTGGAGTCTATCGCCCTTTCTGTGCAACAGTTCATCAGTAACGGAAGAGAAGGTTATTGTACATATAAGAGTCTTTCGGTTCTTACAGAAGTTTTTTTTTTACCAGTCAATCAAGTAATACAAGAACTCTATCTTATCTTATAGCCCGGCTCGACGGATCGGCTTTTAAATGTTTGTTGTAAATAGAATAAAACATATTACCAATCAATTATAATTTTTTCTATATTTCTTTTACAGGTAATTCGTGATTCTCGATATATATTAATTTATTTATTTTTTTTGAAGTAAATTATTTCATTTTTATGTTCATAGTTTTTTTAAATAAATATGACAGATCATGTAAAAATTTATTTTGGAGTGTTGAAGTTGTATTGAAGCAAGTTTAATTAGATACTGATGGATTCTGAAGTAGTACAAAACAAAAATTTTCAGTCTCTCTCAAATATGATGATTTGCAATAAGTGTTTAGGATTAAAATGACTGTAATCAGTGATTGTCACTGGACGATTTTTAAAATGTCATTTGTGGCAAATTGATTTTCATTCATAGACAAAAATAAAATAGTTTGCAATACATTTCATGAACTGCGGACAATTTAATATATAAATGTTTTCCTTTTTGTTTTAAAAAATGAGTATTCTACAAAGAAATATTAAAAAATTTATGAATGACTTGCATGTATTGCAAATACTAAGAAAGTAAAATAAAATGGACTAATATATTAATAATGAATCATAACTAAAATTATATCTTAAAACATAAAATTATCACTTGCATGCAATTGTGGGGAAAAAAAGAAAGAAAATTGAGAGCTACTTCGCTGTACACACTGCGAACCATTATTTAAAAAGAACAAATAATGCAGTTTGCACTACATATTGCAAATTGTAATTAATTTTTAACCCAAACTTCAACTTCTGCAAAAATAAAAACAATTAAAAAGATTGTAGTTTGTACTAGATGCTGAGAACTCCTACCCAAAAATAAAATAACAATTATAGATGAGCAAAGAAAAGTCATCAAGACAAAGAGAGTTCGCAGAACCCTTTTAGGTTTATGAATTATTTGTGTTTTATTAATACAAATTGAATCATATATATACAACTAATACATTTGTATCAAACGATATATGTCTATACAATTTGAATCATACAAAAACAAATGGTACTTGTTATGTACAAATATAAATAATAAGCTTGACATACAAATACAAACGACAAACCTATATCAAATGGTACATTGTGCATTTGTATATGATAAATATCAGCATGCCAAAAAATACAAAAGTCGATGACTTAAAAATATAAATACAAATTAACTAACCTTGAAGCTATTTGTATATAACATAATCAACCTTAAAACTAAATCTACAAAAGAATATATATACAAGCTAACTAACATTAAGACAAAAAATATGTAATGTTTTTTAATACAATATACAGTCAATTATAAATATAAATATAATATGCAAAAATTAACTATAAATACAAATATAAAAATAGTTATTTAAAACACATATGTATCAATTTAAATAAAATAATATAAAACATATCATTATATTCGGATTGTTCCATTTATTTAAATAAAATTATGATGAATGTTTATGATAATTCAGTATTTATTGTGAGTAAAAAAGTATTTATGAATTATTTGACATTTTGCTTTTATAGCATAAAAAAGTGCTTTTTTCTCCTAACTCTGAAAAAAATCATCATTTTAAGTTTTTAAAAAAAAAATCATTCTTGTGCATGAAGAGATTGTTTGTATCTAGTTACTATTACTGTTGACTAGTGAATTTTTATAATAGCTAGTTACTACCAAATTAATTGTGAAAGGATTATTATGAGAAAGAGCTAGTTATTATTATTATTTACTAGGCAATCATTATAAAGTTAAGTGTATTTCAAACTTTGTAATCTCTACATTTATTTATAAAGAAAATATGAATGTGATTTATTATTGTGATGCCTTTTATGATATTTCGATAACTTATTATGAGCATGGTTTGCTCACTTTTCATTTGGTAAAATTGTATTAAAATAAAATAAAAATTGATATTTTTACAACTTTTGGGATTTTCTGGTTATGAGGGGAAAATACAATTTTAAAAAAAAATTCAAATTTCATGTTTAAATAAAATACCAACTTTAAATGATCAATCCGATTTCAAATCAGGCCAAATGGGCCTTAGTAGGTGTTCAGATATGCAATTTGGAATTATGATTTCAAATCTCAAATTTCCATTGAGTTAGGTAATTTGGCTAAGAGAAATTTTATGGTTAATTAGATGTTCCTTTCTTTTTAGTATTTTTTTATATTTGTCTTGATTTTCACTAATAAATTTAGAGTTGAATTTATCTTTTTAAAAAATAATGTGTTTGATGGATGTGGAACCTTCTATTTTTGGAGAATAATGACTATTAGCTTGATGAATCAGAATAGAAAATACTAGACATGTTTAATTCAGAATGTCTTTCATGCTAAATGACATTGTTGCACTTTTATAAGGGTGAATGTAATTTTTTTTTTTAAATATTGTGCCTAATTAATCTTTAGTGGATGAGCTATATTCTTTCTACCGAAGTTGTTTAGGTCCTAAAAATAATTATTCAATAATATAATAATATGCACCAGTTCAGATTGATCACTGCAAGTTTGAGATTCAATAATATAATAATATGCTTTTTTTCATTTTTTTACCGACAAATTCTTGATGCTTATTTCTTCGCATCATGAGTAGTTTGAGGGGATGTTAAAATAGTTATTATGCTTTACAAGGGTAGTTTAGTTTTTTCTTTATTTAGTTTAGTCTATCTTATATAAATATTTTTTTATTGTTTTAGGATTAAGATTTTCTATTCTAATATTAGTTTCTATTCTTTTGTATCTCTTTTTTCTTCTATTTTTCTTTTCAATCAATAGTATTTGCGTTTTTCCATTAATGTTATCACTCCCTACTCTTCTAATATAACAAAATTGTCTCTTATGATGTATATAACTCAAGTCTTTACACTTATATACTCTTAATAAGAGGTCAAGAATTTTAAAAGGTCAAAAACTACTGATATTTTCGTTATGTTCATCTATTCTACCATTCTAGTTATGTTTATCTATTGCTTATGGAGTTATAAATTTGAGTTAGTGTCAATCTTATATCTGCCTATGTTTTCATATCTTTTTCAAGTGTTCAGACATTTGTTGGGTGCAGTTTACGATATATGGCTAGTAAGAGATTTGACTTGCATTGTCCAAATGTATTCCCAGTATTGATATCTCTTGATTGCCCGATTATCAACTTCTCATCCTAACTTCTTTTAAGTATACAAATAAATTCATCCTTTGCTCCCAAAAATTGGTTGACAGATGGAAAATTAATTTCTGTTGTATTTGAAATTTATCCTGGTAATAAAAGTTCTAAATTTGGAACCACAGTTTTGAAAGTTGACTAATGAATTTTAGAACAAAAATAAAGAATATTCGAACCTCAAGCAGGACTTCTATATATTATGAAATTCAACAACAGAACAAGTAATCTATACATTATGAAATTACTTCATTTCAACTGTAGATATTATATTTTACGTAGCATAAATTGTTGTGCATGTACACTTATTTAGCTAAAGTGAACAAGTATAATATTACACATATGCTACATAAGAAATATTATATTTCGAATATTGTATAACAATTGTTGTTGTCAACTTTTCATGCTTTATCCTCTTACTGATTATGGTTGTCTTACATTACGTATCCAGATAAAAAACAGCTTTAGCTTAATCAAGAGAATATTTTTTTATGGAGTGTAATACAACTATACAAGTCATAGTTATATATAAAAAAAAATTATGTGTCATTTCATATGGCACATCAACGACATCAGATTCTAAAATAATTATCTACTTATAAAATTTACAGAGGAAATTTTTTTAAATGATGCTTATATACATTAAATAAAGGTCATATTATTAGCGTGATTGAATTATTGTTTTTTCCTTAAATACTTAGCTTTAACTTTATACTTTCCTCGTAGAGTTTGTGACAAAACTTTTCTAACATTAAGCATGGATCAATTCAGTTTTGCCTTTCATCCAGGATTTGGTCAAGAGAATTACAATTGCTATTTCATTATTTAGAGAATTCAAAAATCTCTATCATTAAATCTGATATTTATTGGATTTGAATGAAAAATGGTGAAAAATGAATTTAAAGGGATATGAAATTTAAAGTAAAGTGTACTTTACTTTATGGAACTACATTTCTCCCACATTAGTGGGAGAAAGAAACTTCATTGAATTTGTATTGAGTTAAAGCATCTTCATGTCGTCATTGCTAGCTCAGCTCGCCTTCGACTTCGACTTTGGATTTGAATTTGAATTTGAAATTGGATTGGATTTGGATAATGATAGATCAAGAGACTATCTCTTTGGATAAAATTAATTTAAAATTAATTGTATTGCAATTATCTGATGTTTCTGGTTTTATATATGTATGACATATACGGATCGTATATGGCTCCTCATTTTATTCCAGAAAGTATTTTCATATGGGATGGGTCATATGCGGCCGCATATGGCATATGCAGGTTGCATATCGCCGTGATGCATTTGAAACAATGCAACATTTAGGTGAAAGTTGAAATTTTCGTAAACCATTGCTTTTCTTTTCAAGAAATATTTGTTGACTATAAATATCTAATTTTTCTTGAGATATTGAGTATGAAATTGCTCTCATTTTCTTCTACCTTTCTTATTTCAAAATCTAGTGTGATTTGCAACCTTCGAGTGATTTCCTGTTCTATAAAATTTAAGATATCATTATTCTGTAGAATGTAATCATTTTATCCTGGGAGGATATATTTCATAACCTCGGGTATTTAAGAAAAATAATTTCCTTAAGGACAAATTATGAATTTAGTGGACTTGATCATTTCTATCATCTCGTTCTTTTCGTTTATTATTTATCAGAAATTTTTTAAGTTTATTATTCATGTGTTAAATACAGTTTTGTTACAAATAAAAATCTTAAGGAAATTATTATACTTCGTATTCTGTGTTCATATTTCCTAGAGATTAAGACCTTTGTAATTTTCTACTCTGTTTAAACTTATATTCTAATTTGAAGAGTATAAAAACTTCAGCAAAATATGTAAGCTCATTATGGTTATGATTAGAACAATATAAGAATTTCATCGTTAACTTGAGGAACAACTTGATATACCGATTGGTTTGATTTGTTGATCATTTGGGGATTAAAATCTTTTGATTTTCTACTCCCTTAGTTTGAAGAATATAAAAATTTTGTTGAGGTGATATTCTATTGGAAGAATATAAAAATTTTACTGAATCACTAAAATTTTATTGTGTATCATTTTGCAGAAAAGATGACTATTGAAACCGACAGACTAATGATTCTATGGTGAATGATGTTGGCGAAACATCAAAACTTGCTGGATCAATAAGCCGTACAATAGTTGCACCAGCCATGACTATAGCGAAAAAACTCAAAAAGTTTATGGGAATAGACTTCAAAAGGTGGCAGTAGAAAATATTCTTCTACTCACCACTCTAAGCCTTCAATGTTAAATCAGTGAAAATATTCCTATCTTGGCAGATTGAATTTCTGAAAGTGAAAAATTTGTAGTAACTGAAGCATAAAAACTCCCAAATTTTCTGTGCAAAAACTACATACTCAATGAATTAGATGATGACTTGTAAAGTGTATTCACCATGTGCAAAACTTTCAAGGAGTTGTGAGATGCTCTTGAGAAGAAGTACAAAACAGAAGATGTTAGGTTAAAGAAGTTTGTTGCTGCAAAATTCTTGGAATTCAAAAGGTTGACAGCAAGACTGTCATGTCCTAAGTCCAAGAATTACAAATCATTATTCATGACCTACTTACGAAAGGTGTGAAAAGTTTCGACATCTCTAGCTTTTTTAGTATGAAATATTGTGCTAACTTTATCCTTAATTTTAAGGAATGATCATAAATAAAGCATTTCAAGTAGTAGCTTTTATAAGAAGTTACCTCTTTTATGGAGAGACTTCAAGAACTACTTGAAATACAAGAAGAAGAAAAATGACTCTTGAATACCTGAGAAAAGGTCTAAAGGAAATGTGCAGTATTTGGTGCAAATCTTGTTGAAGAGACTGCTCCAAAAGCCAAGAAGAGAAAGAAGTCTGCTAGTCAAAATAAAGATCAGAAAAAAAAAATGTTTAAGGGCAATTACTATAATTGTGGCAAGGTTGGCCATAAGTCAGAAGATTGTCGGATCCTAAAGAAAAATAAGAAAAAGGATCTAGAAAACAATGATGAAGCATTTGATGATATTGATGATCTTTGCTCCATGCTTTAGGATGCAATTTGAATGCTTAACTAAGTTAATTTCTCCCATTTTGGAATTTTGTTTTTACCAAATTCACTTCAAACATTTTAAACATGATACTCAGCACAATATTATACTATTATTATCATATAATCTCATAAAACATTAAGTTATTCTCAAAACTAAGTTAAAAGGTAGGCAGAACATGACAAATATATGTATACTTGCTGGTCAAATAGCATTATTTAAAATCTATCAAGGTTGAATCTTTTGAGTAATAACAATATTACTAGGCCTTTTTTTAGATTAAGGTAGTAACTTTGCATACTATCTGAATAAAACATCCTTGAAACCTGTGTTGATTGTTGTCTTGACTAATTAATTGTCCCTATATGACTAGTTCTTAAATCCCTGCATTGCTATCTGTGAGGATAATGTGAATTCCTCTCTTGCTATTTGAATGGATAAGAAATGACAGATTCTTATTTCGTAGTTCTCTGTTGCAAATGTGTAAGTAATTTTGGAATAATATGATAGCATCTTGTGTAGATAAGAATTGCCTTAGCTGTTGCTTAAAACCAACCAGAGTTTGTGTCCCATAAACAATGGTCTAACAAAAAGGACTTGATCTTCTATACGTGTTAAAGTAGCCGATAAGTGGACCTATGAGTTTTGGTAGTACATTAGCAGTAAGGGATAGGCAGAGGTAGAGCGAATATAAGTATGAAATAATACTCTTCCCTCCTGATCATGTTTTCATTTATTTAATCTTATTGTTCTATGAATATGCAATCTGTATTTCTTTAATCCTTTTCTCTTTCTTATATTTCATTCATACCCCGACTGAGTCTACTGTGGGTGGATTCTCTCTCTTTTGCATTTTGGTTGGCCAATCCCAATTATGAGTCAGCCCCATTGCTAAGTAATTTGGACTGAGGACAAACAAAGAGGAGAAAGTTTAAATAGGCTGAGACCCCATAAAGTAGTAGTTGCGACAAAAGACTGAAATAGACTCAGACAGGTTTTAGATGAATGCAGCAGAGGTCGGGAGGATAGAATAGAGAACTGGCCCCATTTCCTTAGGATATGGGTCAAAAACTCAATTTTTGTTGCTTAAGACTATTTGTTACTAACACTAAAAAACAATTACTTAGCTTAGTTAATTTCCCCAAAGAGATACCTTTTCTGTTTTCATCATTTCAAGGTCACTTGGTTTCTTCAAAATTTATTTTCTTTAACTAGAATCACTATTTCTTAATGTTCTCAAACATATGTTTTTCCTATAAATAAATAAAAACATTTCTATAAAAGCAACCCCTTTTACAGCCTAAATTGTGTAACTGCAAAACAAAACAAGAATACACACAAATAAGCTATAATCCATTACTGTCATAGTGGATTACATAAATACCGATTTTAATTAAATTTTATACCTTCCCGTGGACAAAGGTTGTAACTCATGCATAAAATATACTTAATTTTATTGGACTAGCAAATTAGATAAAACTATAAAATAATTTTTAAACGAAAAGGTTTACCATCTTATTTCAATTTATCTAACCAAATTAGTTACTTTCCTGTAGGATAGTGAAACTATTTTGATAAAATAATTGAACTTCATTAATTTCATTGTTATATCTTAATCACTTAAGTTTATGAGATTAAAGAGTTTAATTTTCTTTATATCTTATACTCAAAATATTGTGGCTAACCCAAATATATGATAAAGAACTCAGAATGAGATCTCTCAATAAGCAACTTTAATAATTAACTTAAAGTTTAATTATAGAAATGAATTGTATAGGCAGAGCCTACATCACAGACAATCCAATGCACAAAATATCACACTTATCAAGAAAAAACGCATCTAATAAATGAATAGGCTAAACCTACATATCTCATTTTCATATTTTTTATAATTAATTTAAATATTATAAGAATGCCCTTTTACAGTAATAAGAATAAAAACAAATATATATGATTGTATCATATTTGCATAAAACTTCAACAACATTTATCTTTATTAGTTTTATGACAAACTCCATATCAAATAAAAGTCAACAAAGACGTCAAAACAGTCCAGTGAAATCCAATTTTTTTTTTAAAAAATAACTTTATTGTTGTCAGTTCTTGGTATGCATAGCAATTAACCTTTTCTTTTATAGTTAAGTCAAAATCATGCACACTTACTTTAATTGCAAATATAATTCGTAGAATATCAAAAGAAATTGAACAACATGGCTAAGGTATGCTCTTGATACTACACGTCGGAATTCAACGCACGTATAGACCCCAACGCAGCGAAAATATAAATAAGAATGTATCTTCAGTCATTGTTCAAGTATAGAAAAAAAAATAAAAAAAATAACTTGAGGTAATAGAATTGGGATGTCATGGAGTCATAGGCATATTTATAGGTAGGTTAGAAACTTTTAAGCAAATAATTTAACCTTAAGTGTTTCATATACAAATTTCTTTCCATCAAGAAATTACCATATATATACATAAATTGGAGGAAAATTAATTATTTGGTTTATTACTTTACTGAGAGAAAAGGTAAATAATTTATTGCAAAAAAAAGGTAAATAATTTATTGTAAATAATTTATTGCAAAAAATTCATTATCAATTATCGCCAATTGCTACAAGTCTACAATCAGTATTCACTATTATTAGCCACTGTGTATAATTATCGTCATTAATTATTATTGCTGAAACAATAGTCAATTACAAATAAATTACCATCGTCAATCATTCACCATACCTTCTTATCCTCATTAACAGCATTATCACTAACTACAACTTTATTAAACAACTATTAATTACGTCACCAACTAACACCATCAACTAGTATTATTTACCGTTATCACATAATTACTACTATGACAACGCCATTAGCAATCCCTAATCAAGTACCTACAACCATTATCGTTAGTTTTCATCATCAATTATCATATACTTTTTAAAAAATATTTTATTAATATAGTACTAGATTAATTAGTATCCTATTAAATATTAAATTTATTAATTTTAAACAAAAATAAATTGTATACATTTTAGATGTTGAAAACAAAAGATTTTATTGAGTATTTATGTAACGATCCTTCAATTCATTTTGAACATTAGAATTCTTATTTCATGAAACACTGTTTTCATAAATTCTAAATAGGTGTTTTAGATTATTAATTTAAGTAATGTCATATTATTAACGAGATATTTTTAAATAATTAATTGAATTAATAATTAATAAAAATATATATTTTATTAAAATTAAAAATGGGTCATACCCAGTAATCACTTGTCATTCATATAGGGGTCTAGGGTAATATATGATAACTTTATTAACACAGTTGGGTCGCTGACGAAAAAGGAAGAAATCGATAGAGCCTCAAGATTTCTACGTCATTGCTTCAACAAACACTACCCCAAAATTTTCAATTACTGTATAGAGAATTAATTATTGGATAGTTCATGATAGTTACCAATATTATGATATTATCATGCGGTCAAAAGGGCAGGGAGTAAGTTGTAAATTGGAGCTGCATGTTGCGGCAACGTGGATGGACGGAGGGACAAGAATGGTGGGATAATACTTAAGAGTAATGATGACTAGACAATGGTTTACTCTATTATTGGCAATAATGATATGGCTATCCTTTATAGAACTATTATAATAAGGGTAATGATATTACAGTGGTTCGGAAAGTTGGAATCTAATTCTTTCTGCTGTTCCAGTTGTTTCTATGTAATCCTTAACAGGATCCTAATATAATTTGACAGGTTTGATTATTATTCTGGGGTATGGGTATGAATAAACTGAACATAATACTCATTAATTAGGCTTAGACAGTGATGTTGAGATGTGTTAGTGTATATTGTTAAGGTTTAGTCTAAAGCTTCAAATTTATTGAAATTGAGATTGCTCTACTTTTGAGCTAAAAATAAATATAGCAATATAGGTGTCATTGGGCTTGTATTTTTATGAGAATTACATATTTGAACATATTTTAACCAATCAGAAGCTTTACCCAAGGATAAGTTTGCAATTTGACTTGGGTTCTTCAGTTGAGGTAGGCTATGTTTTTTTCTATGTGATACACAGACTCTTAATAGTAATAAATTGTCATGAGTAATATTGTAAAGTTTTCTATGTACTTAGTTGTTATGGTTTGGAAGATCGATATATTATTGTGATTGTTCTGGAATTTCAAAACTAGGAAATTCATAATCTTGAACTTGCTTTATCACAGTGATGTCTTGAATAGAGAAGGCTTGATGAAATTTTGTTAATAAAGTGGAAAGTAATAATGAAGAATGATAGGCTAATTGGATCGGGTCCCACAAGCCGACACAATATATTTTGATCGGGTGACACTAGTCGGTACAATATATTTGGATCAGGTGGCATGAGCTGGTACAATATTATTGGATCAGATGTCATGTTATGATACAATAATGTTAAAAGGAAAATAGATTAGGATGGCTTAATGTACTCCATCTCAAGGAACTCATTTTCAATAAGAGATTGGTGTGGAGGCTTGAGTCCTCGTGTGTGTTCTTGATACTATTGACTTATTATGTACATTGTTGTTGTCTTGTTGTTTGCCACCTGCTGAGTGCTATAGTTAATTTCCGGTTATTACTTTACGCATATTAGTTTCTATTTTGAGTCAGACGATGA
>JBDJHY010209626.1:0-11441 GCA_039654485.1 Withania somnifera | reverse complement strand
TTACTGTAGTAGTCCTCCGCTTCGGCCACGGACTACGGGGTTTGGTTCTCCTACTGGTGGATAGTAGGTGCCATCATAAATTCGAGAAATCGGGTCGTGACAAACCCCAGCCTGCGTCCCCCACCCCTTACCCTCCCCCATAAGCCCCCCACCCTCCCAATTTTTTTTTTAAAATTAAAATTCTTTTTACACCCTAACCGTGTGAACCAACCTAGCCTGTCCTCCAACCCAAACTTTATTTCGGCATCTCCGCCCACGCCTAATAAGTTGATTTTTTATATATTTTAAAAAATATTTAATTTTTTTCTTATCTGACCTACATTCCTAATCCCCTACTCCCCTACACCAATCATCCCTCACCCTCTTAAAAAAACATTACAAATAAAATATTTTTTTTAATTCTTCTCTAAAAAATAATTTTTTTCCCTCTCACCCCCACGTGCATTCACTACTCCACCTACCCCATTTTTGCCCCACCCCCCATCCCACCTTATATTTCTCATTTCGTTTTTTTCCTCAGCCACCAGCTTAATTCCTATCTAGTCTCATTATTTTGTATTAGATATATATAAATATTTTTAAAAAAAATACTTTCTACTTGCACAAAAAACACAAAAAAATAAGTTAAAAATAATTTTTTTTAAACAAAAATTTCGTCGAAAATATTTTCCTCCATACCAAAAATACCCTTATTTATAATATTTCATTTTATCCTTTTTTGGAGTTGAAAAATATGAATCAAGTAATATGAACATAAAAGTCCTAAATTTTGAAGTATTATCTAATTAACTATATATTCACAGTTCTTTTTCTATCGCCTCCCTCTACTTTGCTTAATCCATTGCATAGTTATTCATTATAGAAGCCACCTAGAATTTATTTTTCCACCCTTGAGGAGGTGGTTGCACACATTTTGTCTGGACTGCATTTAATTTTATTAAAATTAAGACGTTTAAATCTGAATATATATTTAAATAATTAAGATATATTTTTAAGTCTGAACAATAAATTATTAACTCTGTTGGTTTTTCAACATTCGTAACAACATGTAATGTTATGTTCACGCGGTAATATTCTATCTTTTCAAGAGTACTACTCTATACATAGTCTATGTATGAGGAGCATACTTGACAAGAGATAGCCACAGGCGGTATCTGAATGCATAACTTATTTATTTATAAACATAATAAATATATAATTAGATAATTAATTAATGAAATCTTAAAAAAATATCAACTTAAAATAAAAATAAAATCATTATTAGATTAAAAAAGTGAAATATCTATATTTACTAGTGATAATGGAGATAGTGGTGGTGTGATTATGATGTGTAGTAGATTTATATTAGTAGTTAGATATGTTAATCATAGTGGTAATCATAGTGGCTGACAAATGTGTGCATAGTGATTGATAAAGTGTTAGTGGTAGTTAGAGTTGGTGCTGGTTGTGATGGCAAAAATGATTGTCAGTGTGGATAGATTAAGTGTGGATAGCTTAAGGTGATAGTAAAAAGTTGATAGTGGTGGTGGCACCAGTGACAAGATAGTGGTAGTGGACAAAGAATGTGCTAAGTTGACGATGTATTAATGATAGTTGGTGTGGTGCTAGTTGTAATAGTGGAGTTGGTTGGTAGAAAAGATTGGCTAGTAGTAGTTGGTAGTGGCAATGACGTTGGCGATGGTGATGAATATAATTATAATAATAGAGGTAGTAGTGGTAGCAATTAGCAATGTTGATTGTTAGTGTTGGTTGTAATGGTAAAAGTGGGCGGTGGTGGCGTCTGGTGATTGATGATTGTAATGGTGGTTGACAATATTGTTGGTGGTGGAGATGGTTATTAGTGGTGATTGGTGATTGTGGATAGAGTGGTGGTTAAATGCTACCACACAAGAATATCTCTTAATGATATATTAAGAATTGGTGCAGATCTTAATAATTAAAACATATTCAAATCTTTTAAGAGTTTAAATCTTATTAAAAACTAATGCATTTAATTGTCAGAGGTTTGAATCATTCAGATTCAGATCCCACATTAATCGCAAACAAATGAGGCCTAATTCAAGGAGATTTTAACACCTAAAACTTATAATTTAAGAGACAACATAAATTAAGAAATGTGTTATCTATGAAATAGAGTGCGTTTGGTACGAAGGAAAATATTTTTAATTTTTTTTTTCAATTTTCTCATGTTTTGTTGGCTTAAATATTTTAAAAAATATTTTTCAAATAGAACTTATTTTCCTCAAAATTTTCTTTTAAAAAATTTCAAAATCTCTTTCAACCTCATACCCCAACTTTTTAAATAAAACTTTTCTTTTTATATTTTCAAAAGTTTTTAAAAACTAATTTTTTTTTACTAGACCACCCCCACAAACCCACACCCCCTTTATCTGATCCCTAGCCCAACACCCCACACCCTCCTCTCCCCAAAAAATTAAGTTTTTATTAAAAAAAATTTCAATTAATTTTTTTTTCATACTCCACCCTTACCAGTCCACCCCTCAAAAAGATTAAAGTATTTTTTTTAAAAAAATTAATTTGGCTAGATTATACTTCGATGCTCTTGGGACATTATTTTTTTTTTAATAATCAAACACAAAAAAATAAGTTAGAAACCTACTTATTTTCTAGAAAAATATTTTCCATTCATACCAAACATACCCATAGTGTCTATCATGCACTACATACAATAATATCCATTTATCATCAAAAATAAATTATTTATTTTTTCTTACTTTTTTATTTTCATTTTGGAATCTGGTTCACTCCCGACTACGATTTGGACATTTCTCGTGCTTAGAAGTGGATTCAAACCACTGAAGCGGTTGCTAAAGTCGTACCATTACAGAAGTGACTCCAATGAAGCAGCTTACACCTTAAAGCTGAAATAAATTTATCGATTGAACTAGATTTATCCGCATTTTTCACCTGTTTTCTTAATTAGATGGAAATGATGTGACAGTGTGAGAGGATATTAAGCACCCGAAAGTTACATAGTCCAATGGAATAACATAAATTACACATAATTGAAGTATAAAATTAATAAAACGTGGTAATTTAGGAGGAATGGAAAATTTAAGAGGATGTGCATGATACAACATGTACAATAAGGAAAAGCATAGTGACAATACTGACATGTGAAATGAGTACAATATCTATTTGGTATGCTTTTCTCAGATTTCTCAACTTAAATTCAAATTTATGGAACATTTCAAACACTGCTGTCATTCGATTGGTTAGCAGTGAGCTGCCTATTTAATTTACAATTTCCACTGTTTCTCTGGTTGGCAGTTAAGTAATTGATTAGCAAGTTTAATTTGCGTGGAAGGTGAAACTGCAGAATGAACACCATTCAACTGCAGCCTGCGTATATTAAAAGTCATCATCATCACCTGAAAAACAAATCCGAATTGATTAGTTTGATTCTTGCTAAACATTATGTTAAACCCAGTCGTGATTCTAATGAACAAGCTACCATTTGATTGCACCACCTATGCTTTATGTATACGTATCTTATTTCTCTTTCTGTGTTTATGTTAAGTGATCCATTGCTTCTCATTTATGCGAGGAATTTGAAATAGAGAGTCAAAACATTTAAATTTCGTTATAACTTTTTTAAAATAAAATTTATTTATTTGAAAATTACAACAAGTCAATATAGCAAATGAGTTAGAATATTTTTAAAAAATGAGAAAATTATAGCTAAGAAAGTTTTGAGTTAGAATATTTCTTTAAAAATGAGTAAATTATAGCTAAGAAAGACTTCTGCATAAAATGGTATGAAAAGAGTATATTTTTTAATTTATTTATTTAAAGAAAAATAACTTTTTGTAATTCAAAAATAATCTAATTTTAGATATCTTATTTATACCCTTAATGATATGATTTTTATATAAATATTATGACATATGAAATGTTCAAATATCTTTCTGTTTTTCTTAAGTTTCTTATGAAGTTAATTCTTTTGTCGCATAAATTCAAATGGAGGGTGTATGTGTTAAACAATATTAGTCTATGGGGAAAACGCATATTTCAATTCATTATGTTACAAATAAGATGAAGTTTCTTTATAAGTAATGACAATCAAATTTCTGTTTACAAACATTGAATTTCAGAATTAAGATAGTGCCCCACAGGAATTAATATTGAAAAGCTTGTTTAAAGAGTAATACAAGTTAAATGGAGTTATGCTTTCTTTCACAAATAAAATTTTCGTAAAGACAAATTTATATCCAAACACAATCAACGTTGAAATGCATGTATTCAAGTGTTTTCTGCTGCTAGCTAGCTAGCTAGCTAATTGAGCATGCAGTGTAACAGACTATTTATCTTACGTTATTCCAACCACTGGAGAATCTTTTTCCTCATTCCATCTCTTAATTATCATTATTATCTAGCTAGTTTCTCCTATATTATTCAGAAGGAAAGATACAGAATACAGACTCCAAAGACATGGATAAACTATTGAAAACAAAACATCATTTTATTTAGTGTTACAGACGTGAAACAAAAATAGATTTATTAACAAGGCACGAATAAACTATTAAAGACAAAAATACCATTTTATTTTGAGTTAAAAGGGTAAAAGATACATTTCATTTTCTTTTTTTTAGTTTTATATCTAAACTATTGGGAAAACTCTTAGGTAGTGATATGAACTACCAAATCAGACCATTTTGTGAAATATACTAGGTGTGTTGTTGTTATTGTTGTATATCTAAACTATTGAAAATGTAAATTTTCTATCTAAACTATCATTCAATGATTAATGAAACACACCTAGCAAACTCCCAATCTATTGGTCGATGAATCACTTGAGCAAGCCTCACTTGTCTAAATTTGAAACAAGTGACAATAATTAACAATTCAATTTATATCAAAATCACATAAAAAATAGAAAGACTTATATGACTTAAAAAATGCCATGTAAATTGGAACTGAGGGAGCAGCAGCAGAACGGTGAGCCACCAACATTAGCTTCTTTAATAGCATCTTGAACAACATTCATTCAATAGCGCCTTCTTTCTACTTTCTTAAAAATGCCATTGGATCCCAACAAGCATCCATCATTTTGCAAGCTTTTATTTAGACAAGGTTTCATGGATGAAATAGTAAGTTTTTCCTTAGCTTTATCCTTGTTCTTTACATTTCTTTTTGGTTCTTGTGGTCTAATATTTGATTTGTTACTTAGCTGATGCCGCTTTATTTCATCAAAGAACACAAGAACATGTTAGCCAAAACTTGCTTATTGAAATCAAATGTAGTTGGAATGTCGTGGGAAGTAAATGTAGTGAGAAAAGACTCTAATTACTTCATATGTGAAGGAGAATGGCAACAGTTTGTGGTGCATCACCAACTGGAGCTAGGGGACGTTTTGCTCTTTTTTCTGATTGATAAATCAACATTTCAAGTCCTGGCCTACAATCAAAAATGTAATACTAGTAACTTTAGTGGGAGCAAACTATTTGAGGAACTCAGCAGTTCCTCCCAAGAAACACAGGAAGTTGGAAGAAAATCTAAGAGAGTTAAAATCGAGCCAATGGAATCGTCAGGTAATGTCGTTCCTTCTTTTTTATGCATTTGGTTCATTTAATTAATTGTGTTATTATTAGTGTAAATATAAATGAACCATAATGAAAACAAATGATTAATATAGGCCAGGGCATTTACCGGTTAGTTGGTAATTTATATTAGAGGCTTGCATATCAGCGTGAGGTCCTTAATTTGAATTTAAAATGAGTTCGTAGTAGTATTTAGAATTGGTTTAACAGTACATTATAGCAGGTTACTTTAAAGATAATTAAATGTAACAGTCCACAATAAGCAGATTGATTCATCCTGCCCAAGTAAATACTGAACTTGGTAGAGAAAGACAGGTACTGCAGAAGAGGACGAAGTTGAGAGCGAAGATGAAGTAAATGATTCAAAGAAGATCAGATTAAGTGTGCTGAACTTAAACAGCAAAGATCCATACTATGAAATGGTTGTAAAAAAGTCACACACAGATTTTATGGTAAAGTTGAATAATTTTGTCTGTTTAAATTCTTTAGTAGATTTTATGAGCTTACTTTCACCTGAAACATTTTTGATGAATGTGTTTATTAGACTATCCCAATTAGCTTCGCAAGATGGACTGGCATAATTCATATGAAGAGAATGAGACTGGATAATGGGAACGGCAAGGTGTGGGAAGTGGATATAGTACTTAAACAAGGGTGTATTCGCATAACAAATGGATGGCTTGAATTCCGAACTCATAACAAGATAGCCAGCGGTGAGACTTGTCGCTTCAAGTTGATTCAGGGAAATGTTTTACTGGTTCAGAAGATCTCCAATCCCCATTCCTTGCACTAGCTACCTGTATGTTGTATGGTTTCTTTTAGTTGTACTTTGCATCATCGTGCTAGCTAGGGGTATCGTTTATGATATGATTATCTTCCATATCTTGTTTGTCTATCTCTGTGTATCATGCTAAGATGGCGTTGGATTTGAATTTGTGTTGGTTCTTGAAAGAATTTAGTATTTATCTGAAGGAACCTCGCCGCTTTAGGGAAAATTGTGCTTCAAGGTTGCAAGATTAATATGCTAAAAATGCCTGTCAACTGATGAATCCAAAAGATCACCAATAACCCTACTATGCAATCTACCTTACGGTCACAGACAACAATAATGATTCTTGAGTAAACACCTGCAAAACAGAGCCCAGAGTGGTCCTCGCGGTAATTCTCCGATGCTTAAGTTAGCGAAGAGCTTTGGGAGAGAATACCGGTAATATTTGAGAATAGTATATTGAGCGCATCTTTGTCTCTGAACCATCTGGGCTTTTATAGATGTCTCTTGTAACCGTAATTGTAGTGGATGCTAAAATCACAGAGTGATTCCCCCTGTGATTCTTGCTACGATATATGTATCAATGGTAATCCTACTATGATTCTATCGTTATTAATGGTATAGTAATCTTAACCATGATTCTTCAGTTATTAATGGTAATTGCCTACTTATTGCAGTTATCCAACTATGGTAGATTTCTAATTATGGTAGTTATCTAATTATGGTAGATCTCTAATTACTACCGTTATTCTACACTACTCCCCCTCCGGGAGTCGAAATATTTATTCACGCCATTCGACTGATTCCGTAGAGTAGGGATGAATTGAGCCTCTCTGAGGTTATTCGTTGAGATGATTTGTAAAGCTGAGGTGTTTTAGTTGAGATTCTTGTGATCATAAGAGTGCTGAGATAATACCTACCGAGGTGACTAAGGTATCTACTACAACGTTACCTCAGCTTACTTACACCCAAGGTATCAAGACCGATGTGGGATATCATTATCCAATGGACCGTTTCCTTGGGCTTCTCGCTTTCCGAGGTGATACTATCCGAGGTCAGTATAATTTGAGCTCATTAAGCTGGTAGCTTTGGATTTCGTAAGCCCTAGACTAGCCAGGCTTAGAATAAAGGATTTGGAACAAAGGATTTGACCTAAGTAGGAGATGTTAGGGTGTAAAACCAGGCCAGGCTTTGATATTCAGGTAATAATATTAGTAAGTTCTAGAGTCGTTCTAGGAGGTGGCAACGACTCTTGCTTATCCTAGCATATTCAATAGTTTTTTAATCATGACACTTCACTCATGCCTTTTATGTTAGCTCCACGACCATACTTCTTACTCATGCACTTTATACATATTTTTGCATATTATAAGTGCCATTATTCCTAGCATGAAAAGTGAAAGTCTTACCCAACAGTCTTATCCATACTCTATGAATCCATAAATTTCAGTCTCACAACATATAACTCATAACTCATGCATCCAGATTTATCAGTATGTTCAGTTCCATGAGTTCATGATACACCCTTAATAATGTGTGAAGTCACATTATGCCATGTATGTACTTAGATCATATTACTTGGATGAGTTCATACTTGTAATACTTTATTCCTCAAGCCCCAATTAAATGTCAAAGATATATACAATATTCTCTCTCCTCTAGGTCCTCATGTTCTAGTCCTTCAGTCACCCTCCTTATGTTATGATAATGAAGTTGAGGGAAACTAAATAATAGGTGTGATATGAATTTTATATATATTTATGGATGAGAACTAGTAGGGATTTTTGAATCCTTGTTTAGAGATTAAGTCGATTATTGTAGGTGGCAGTGAGAAATGTATTTTTGGAAGTGATAGCTTCTATAAGATATAGACTTTAGTTCCCTCTTATTGATGCTAGGATAGTACGTTGTGTCTCTTGGTTAGGCTTGAATAGAGTAAGACCATGCAACTAAACTTAGCCTTTGAAAATCTTGAGTGGTGTTCCCTTAAGAGAATTGAATTTCCAGCTAGTGAAGTATAGAGTTTCATGAGAAGAAGCATGTTTGGGAAGTGTTTTTAAGCTTGAGAGTTAGCAGCTACACTTCTTAAGGCATAGTAATCATATTCTTGTTTTTTGCATTAGATGATTATGTTCCATTTTATATAGTTTCAGCCCGAGGATCCTAATGTTTAAGTTTTTATGATCCCTGTTTCATGAACCTATATCAGCAGACTAAATAATCAAACTATGTTAGAATTTTCTATTCAGATGTCTTACTCAGATATTGTTTGTCATTTTTTCTCTCGAATTTAGTAGGAATTCTAATAAGGATAACTTAAAAATAATGTATTCCTCCCTCAAAAACTCTAAAAAAATTATCCTAATATCTATCATGTCATAATCCTATGTGTATCTTTATGTTGTGAATGCTTTGGTTGAGTCCTAAACTCTCAGTAGAACCAGTACCATATAGCCCAAAAAGTTAGTTTAAAAATTAGAAAAACGGATCTAGTAATTTCCCCTTATTCCTCTTAGTTTTACTCCCCTTAATTTCACGTCTATCCATATTCCATTTGATGCCTTATCTGTATTCGTGTTTTATGAAATTCAGTTGAGTGCTTTCTCTCAGACTAAATCAATCCCAGTCATTATACACTCAATTCTAGAAATCAGTTTCATGTTAGTGGTTTTTACCTTTTCA
This sequence comes from Withania somnifera, assembly GCA_039654485.1. Classification (NCBI taxonomy): domain Eukaryota; kingdom Viridiplantae; phylum Streptophyta; class Magnoliopsida; order Solanales; family Solanaceae; genus Withania; species Withania somnifera. Next base: position 2,429 of record JBDJHY010209626.1, on the reverse strand, counting down.
TCCCAACCATATCCTTCATTCACAGACATGAGGGCTAAGTACCCACACGTATTCTCCCTCATTACTGATACAACATAAGGTGACCATATTTCCCATGCTTCCATGTCATCTATTTTATGACTCCTACGTGTGCATCTGTGTCTAATTATCTATTTTTAGCTATACTTAACTTTAGTTCATTCAAGTGTCCCATGCATATTCAGTCCTATACTCCGCACTTAATATTAGTGCCTAGTTTTTTCTCATTTCTCATCTTTAATCTACATACAAGGATGAATGATCCCAATAGAGAGATATTGTAATACCTTGTATATATCTTGAGACCACGCTCTTAGCATAGTAAAATACTAAGAACTTAAAAAAATCATCTTTTAAGTCCATGAATTGTTCCACACATCGTGGAATAAACTTCACGGGCAACAGACTAACTCATAGGATGACTAGTGAAATATCATATTTCGATAGACCAGTTCAAGAGTCATGGAATGACTCCATGGCCCGTCAAAGTGACTAGTATAATCAAAAGAAAAAAAATTCAAGTTTTTTCAACTAGTTGCACAAGTTTCAAGACGAGTCACGTAACCCATTTCACAATCCATCAATTGACTCGTGGAACTATAGGCTATGATTTGAATTTCAACCAACCTATTTAACGAGTGATAGTACGAGTCGTGGATTGGATTCCATGGCTCATCGCCTGACTCATCGAATGAGAGTCTAGAACTAAAATTCAAGCCTTCAGGTTCATGACCCATTCCACAATTAGTGGAATAGGATCATTGGTCGTGAACCCGTCCGTCAAACCCCAACTTTCAAAATTTTAATCTATTTTTCTCATGGTATTTTATTGATTCTAAATACTTTTAGCTTGTACTATGTCGTTTTGAGACTTTACTGAGAGGATATAAATATATTTTACAGTTAGAAAAGTTCATTCTTCAATATTCCCTTCCTTAAGTCAGAAAAACAAACATTCAATCTCTTCATGTTAAAACTAGGGTTTCCAACCAAGTTCAGTTTCATCATCTTCTTAGGGATAAATCCCTACCAGATTTGTAGGGATATTCAGTAGTGGATTTCTTTCATCTCAATGCTTAAGTATTTCCATAAAAATATAAAATTGTTAAGGGACAGGGTTTTGTGCTACATGTTCATGAATTATGATCCTCTAGATGTTTTTTAGTATTTTATGCATGATTATTATGAAAACCATAATTTCTAGGATTATGTTCAAGTTTGTCTCATCTAGGTTTTTTAACATTATAAACTTTATGAAATTATGCTCAGTTTTACATGATGCCATGACAAGCTGAATGATAATTTATATGATTCTCATGAACAAGTATATTTGTAACTACTATGAAATTACATGACAATACAGTTTTGAGATTAGTTCAAGCATAACTACTACAAACTTAGAGAATGCAGTTAAAATAACACTTTAATAGTACTATGCATAGCTTTCATGAGTCAGTGAGTTATCCAGATATTCCACCACTGACTATGGATAGTTTTATTTGTGTCACACTCCGATCCCACTCCCTGGATGCGATGGGCATCCGTAGCCACCAAGTGGAAAAAAATACCCTTGGATTTATCATACCTCTAGTCACATCATACATTCAAGAAAATATAACGTAGTAATGGGCATCTCACATGATTAAATAATAGATGTAATGAAGGAAATTATGTAACCAAATGTCGATATTATACTTCTTTTGTCTAAAAGACACTACCAAAAGTTGATCTAAGCTGTTAGGAGAAGTCTCTAGCTAGATTTAGAATCAAATTAAATAAATAACGAGTCTAATCATCTCTAATAAATAAAGAATAACTTCAAATAAATTGATCCTCAAACCAGAAGCTAGTCTAATGTGGATCTATAAATCTGGTCAGCCGAGTGTGTACGAATGGCTAGCTAGATCTACTTGGTAAAAGCATGTAGGTACAGAGTATGTGTCAATAACTAGGATAACGAGTATGCAATAATGTAACATAAAAAAGGTATATCAATATGCTCATCTATAATATGACATAAAATATGTTATGCAATGCATGAACAAATATAACTCTGACTCTCAACAGCAATAAGCTAGAATGTGCTAATAGACAATTTCAGTTAATACTTCGACTTCAGGAGTATAAATAAAATCAAATGAATACCTCAAATATCATTAGTTTTAGCAAAGAAATTCAGACACCAAGTAAAACTATCTGACAGTGAACACAATGAGAGCCCATATAACCTATAGTAACCATTTAAGCAGACATGAGTCCATCTCGAGTCTCAGCTGACGGGTGCACTATACCCTTACAAAATAATAGAACTTGATCATCTACATAATGGATCCACAAAGCCTCATCTATCCTAATTAGGCCATCAAAACCTATGGTTGAATATATGGGATAGGGCCTCGTGCCGAATATGC
>JBDJHY010209606.1:0-11442 GCA_039654485.1 Withania somnifera | reverse complement strand
GGTATAGCATGCCTACTCGACCCACGTTGAGCTCCTATTTTACCTCTAATAGTCTGTAATTTTGTACTAGGTCCTACCTCTAAAGTAGTAGCAAATCATTGTCAAGTTCAAGCCTTTTTCCTTTGAGGCATCTATGTAGATAAAGAGTAAAGCATGAATTATAATCAATTTCCTATAACTTTTTTCTTTCGCACAATCTAGAAATTGAAAGGACGTCATAACACCTAAGTTTCCAAGTAGCTCCTACTTATAAATATGGAACACCACACATGCATATGTAAGGATATACTATACATAGCTTCATAGACAATTCCTTGGTAGGCTCTGATACCAATTTTGTCACGTCCTATGTCTAGATAGGGCGGACAAGTACCAAATAAACATGTAAGATATACAAATGATCTATTATAGTTTCTATCTCAAAGTAATATTCGCTACTAGAAACTAATAAGAAGAATACAAGAACAAACAAAGGCATATAACATACAATGATATTACTAGAGTCTCTACGAAGCCTCTATAGAGTATGGAACTATAAAACTGGTAACTGATTTGGAAAAGGCCCTGCTATATCCATGGTGTGCTAATATGTATAACAAAAAAGTACTATCTTTAAACTAACTCCAAGGAACTGGAGTTCATCAACTGGTCTGCTAATACTTAAAGATGCCACTGAGGAGTTCTATAACTTTGTGTACCTAAACCTTCGTTTAAAAGAAATGCAGTACCCCATGTTAATAGGGGTCAATACATATAAAACATGTACTTGTATGTAAGGAAGATAGAAAAACAAGTACATATAAGATAGACCAATGAAATATTTAATAATATGGTCGACTGAGATATACCTGCACAAGAAAGACACTAATGAAACTGCAAATCATATATTGTAAGTCCAAAATTGTATTTTAAGTGTCTTTTAGATTTTGTATTACTATAGGACCAGTGGTAAAATTATCTGTAGAGAAGTATGACTTACACATCTTAAAATAGATAAATAGTAACCTTTAATTAAAGTAGCCTTATAGTCTTTAAATCATATAAATGACATATGAAATCTATTATCTCTAAAAAATCATAAGTCTCGTAGTTTATGATATCTAAAGATACTCCATCAAGGCTTAGGTCTAAGGTTAGCCCACAGGTAGATACTTTATAAATTACTTAAGTTTGAGGGTTGGCCCATAGGCAGGTACGCGATAAATGGATCAACTCTAAGTGTCAATGGTGACCTAATATTTATAGGGGAGGAGCAAATTCACCGCTTTGCTTATGGGATGAGTTCGGATTTTAGGGATCAAGATGAGTTGCTACTAGTGCAGTAGAAGCTATTTCTGGATGTTGTGGACCATTCCCGTAGCATAGAAGATTTGGCTTGCCAGGCCCAAAGGGGAAGCGAGAAGAGGCAGCACATCAGGGTAGTTTTTCAGAGTCCAGATCAGGGGGTCGTGATTTTGGCCGAAGGGGCCAGTCTAGCTGACAGTATCAGGTGTCACTTTAGTCCTCCAGTAGTGGGTCAAGTAGGTAGACTTCCAGGGGCCCAATTTTAAGTTCATGGGTCCATGCCTAGGGATCTTATGGCCAGGCCAGGGCTGAGGGTACTTCTTATAAGTGTAGGGAGTGGGGTGATTATGCAAGTGACTACCCCAGGGTCCCTAGAGATCGATTTATGGAGGTTTCTTTTAGTGTGGAGATGGGGCCCATTTTTACAGAGATTTTTTATGGTGTAGGGCCACTCAGGCTATAGTATTACCAGTTCAACCATTATAGGAAGTTCCACAAGTCAGAGGTCAGCGACCAACCATTTGGGGAGCTAGGGGAGGAAGCTGGGGGTCGGAGGTATAGGTTGGAGAAACTTCCTGTACCCTTGAGTGTATCTACCCCGATGGATGCGACCTTAGTGGTGGATTATGTATATAGTTCATGTGTGGTGACTATTAAGGGTCATGACACTTTGACTAACTTGATTGAGATGGATATGCTAGATTTTAATATGATTTTGGGCATGGACTATTTATCCCCCTATTGTATGGTCCTTGATTTCTATGACAAGACCCTGACATTGTCTGTGTGCGGTGTTCCTTCATTAGTATGGGGAAATCCCACTAGCCATCCATCGGTTTGGGTTATTCCTACTGTGGGGCCTATAGACTTGTTGCTCAAGGTTGCTATGCTTTTTTGGACCATGTCAAAGATGTTGGTGTTGAGTCCTCTTCCCTTGAGTCTATACCAGTTGTTAGCGAGTTTGTCGATGTTTTTCCTATTGATTTTCTTGGGCTCCCACCATAGCATGATGTATACTCTTCTATCAAGGTCAAGACGGGCACCAAGCCTATTTCTATTCCTCTATATTGTATGGAACCAGATGATCTTCATGAGTTGAGTGTTTAGTTGTAGGATTTTCTTGACAGGGATTTAATCTGTGCTAATATGTCATCGTGGGATGCACTGGTGTTGTTTGTGAAGAAAAAGGATGGATCTCTGTGGATGTATATCAATTATAGGTAGTTGAAAAAGGTAACTATGTATCCCTTACCATGTATTGATTATTTGTTGGATCATCTTTAGGGGCCCACAGTTTTCTCTAAGATTGATTTGAGGTTTGGCTACCACCAGTTGAGGATTCGACCAAGGACCCAAAATAGCTTTATAGATGAGATATGGGCATTATGAGTTCTTAGTAATGTCATTTGGTATGACTAATTCCTTAGCACCCTTTATGGACTTAATTACTTATGTGTTCAGGCCCTATCTAGACACGTTCATGATCATTTTCATTAATGATATACTTGTGTACTCACGGAGTTGGGCAAAGCAAGAAGGGCACTTGAGATTTATGTTGTAGACTTTGAGGACATAGAGACTTTATTCTAAGTTCTCAAAGTGTGAGTTTAGTCTAGACCCCTCTCTTTTCTAGGCTATGTGGTGCCAGGCACCGGTATTAGTGTCAATCCAGCTAAGATAGCCATATTTTCTTATTGACCTTGACCTACTTCCATCATAGAGATTCACATTTTCCTTGGGTTAGATGGGTATTATTGTTATTTCATTCAGGTTTTCTCCTCTATTGTGTCCTTATTGACTAGAATAACATGAAAGGATATGCCCTTCTAGTGGTCAGCTGAGTGTGAGTCTAGTTTTCTCAGGCTGAAGGAGTTACTGACTACCACTCCAGTTCTTGTATTACTAGTTAAGGGTCAGTGTTTACAGTATATTGTGATGGTTCAGGTGTCAGATTGGGTTGAGTTCTGATCAAGCAGGGCCATGTTACATCTTATGCATTGAGGCAGCTGAGAGATCAAGAACATAACTACCCTACCCATAACTTAGAGTTGGCAGAGGCAGTTTTTGTGCTTAAGATCTAAAGTCACTACCTATATAGGGTCATTGCGAGATTTTCAAAAAAATCACTGCAACTTGTAGTACATTTTGAATCAAATGAGCTTAACTTAAGGAAGTGGAGATGGATTGAGATCCTGAAGGACTACGATTTGACTATTCTCTATAATGCGGGCAAGGCTAATATGTTTGCTGATGCCTTGAGTCAGAAGGTGGTGAGTTTAGGTAGCCTAGCTGTAGTTTCGTTTTTGAGAGGCCATTGGCTTGGGATATTTAGTTCTTGGCCAACATGATGGATAGATTGGATCTTTCAACATCAAAGTGGATTATTGCCCACATTGAGTCCAGATCGTCTTTATTTGACAAGATTCGACCGCGCCAATACGAGGAACCATGCTTAGTTCAGTTGAGGGAGAGGGTTCTGTCGGGTGATTTTAGTTGGGTTGTGGTAGATTTTGATTGTGTGTTTTGGGTTCATGGATGCCTAGATATCTCGAGAGTTCGTGGCTTGATACAAACTTTATTGTGTAAGGCTTACTGCTCCAGCTATTCCAATTTACATGGTATCGTGAGGATATACCACAATTTGAGGATGCTTTACTGTTGGTGGGGTATGAGGAGGCCTATAGAGTCCTTCGTGTCCCGGTGTTTGAACTAAAAATAGGTAAAGTTTGAGCAATGGAGGTCGGGTGGTAAGATGTAAAGGCTCCTTATTCTTGAGTGGAAATGGGAGAGGATTACTATGGACTTCGTTACAAGCTTTCCCCGCACTTCTAGGGGTTATGATTGTATTTGGGTCATCATGGATTGATTGACCAAATCATCTCACTTCTTGCCGATGCATTTGACATGGGGTGTAGAAAGGTTAGCAGAGTTTATGTCTATAAGGTGGTTAGTTTTCATGGCATGCCAGTGCTGTCATATCTGATCAGGGCACACAATATACCTCATAGTTTAGGAGGCCAATTCAGAGAGAGTTGGGTACCGAAGTTGAGTTGAGTACAACTTTCCACCCGCAGATTGATAGCCAGTTCGAGAGGACCATTCAGGTGCTTTAGCACTTGTCGTAGGCCTTTTCTTTTGACTTTGGAGGTAGTTGGGATAGACACTAGGCCTTGTCAGATTTCTCGTATAATAATAGCTACCACTCCAGTATTCAGATGGCACCGTTTGAGGCTTTGTATGGAAGGTGTTGCAGATCGCCCATTGGTTTGTTTTATGGGGACGAGATTGTCATGACCCAAAATCCAGGTCATGATAGCGTCTACAACCCTCCTGTAGACATGTCTAACCCTACATCCCAGAGCTACACGCAATGGGCTATAAGCTTTTGAAATATCCAATGCAACAAGGAAAGGCATAACCAAAACATAAGGAACAGAAACCAGAAGGAACTCATAAATAACCCAAATCCCAAAACCTGGTGTTAGTGGTATATGGAGCTACAATACAGAATAATCGAAAGATAAAAAATACAAGGTAACTCCTGTAAAAGATAATACAACATAGGGCCAGTTGTAGACCAAATAAAGCAAGCCAGAGTCAAGGTAATCACGGTCGGTTCAGACGGCAAAGCTCACCATAATCTCCGCAGTCGACTAAATCTACTCTGCATGATCACAGTGCCTCTAATAACCCTTGCTGGTATCTGTACCACGGAAAAAGGTACAAAAGTGCAGCATAAGTACCAAACAAGATATCCAGAAGACATCATCAGCTGACTGGGTTAAAATAAAATGCGAGTAATAAAGGTAAGGAAGTAAAACAAGTTAATAGTAGTAAGGAAGCATTAAAAGAAGCAATAAAACTAATAATAAGAAGAGGGAAAGCTATCAAATATGCTAGCATAGATCTACGGGAACTAAACATGGTAGACAAAATCCACAGAGACCAGTATCCAAAATCCCAAACGAGTAAGGAAACATGCCTGTGCTCCAACTCTATTAAACCCCACTAGTCATGGTACCATATATGCATGAACCGCGAATAAAGATCAAATAGAAGAATGCAGCTAAATAAGGAATAGAAAGTAGATACACATAACCTACCTGGCGTCCCATTCCACCGTTAAGTACAAACAGTATAGAAAAACCTACCTGGAATCCCATCCTGCCGGTAAGCACAAACAGCACAACAAAACCCACAGTGACTCCCCCTTAAGCCCGATGAGCACACACCATACTAAGGAAATACACAGGGGTGTAAGAAAGTAATGTGGAACAGGGCCATCAGTACCAGTCATCGGGGCCTCTCCCTCATAATATCAACCTCGAACACACACATCCCTTGTCAGTATCAATAATCAACCTCAGAGACACACCCCTATCAGTGTCAATAATTAACCTCGGGCACACACCTTCTGTCAGTACCGGTAATCAGGGCCTCCCCCTAGAGAAATCAGAGCCAAATCTCAGGGGCCTCGACCCCTAGCAGTTCCAAGTATCCAACCCAAATACTAAATATATAAAAGTGTCAACACAACAATAATAATAAGATGAATAATAATGAAATAGAAAGTAAATGGAATCTAGGATCGGCCAAAGGCCACCAGCTAAGAGCTCCTCTCACCACACTCATCACGCAATAACTAGCAAAGTTTCCAAGGCCTGTGGCCTCCACATAGTGGGGCTAGAATCCTGACATACAACCCTTTACCCTCTATACCCTCTCACAAGCCCTTGAAGAGAAATACCTCGATCAACCTAACTAACCCAGCCCACACTACTAGCCATATTACAAGAATAATGATAGCAACTTAGTCTACAATGTACAAAAATAAACCTAGTCTACCTGGACGCCATCGAAAATCCCTAAAGTGTGCGTACGGTGAACCTGAAGCTCCAACAAAGTCGGTATCACCCGAAACTAAACAAATTACAAGTCTAGGGTTTAAAACATAATTAATAAGACCCATATTGCAATTAGAAACCCAGGTAAAAAAAGGCCTCGTAGCCTAAAAAATTGAACTAAATATACTAGCGCGTAGCCCTCAGCTCGGGGAACTTATGGTCCAAATTTAAGCTTAAGGTGATAACGTATAGAAGGGTAAAATGAGGTCTAAAGTAATGAAGTAAAAACATTTTGCATAATTAATGAAAAGCAAAAATAACAAGGATTACCCAGACAACCAAGCACTATCAGCTTCGATTATCACCCACACAACACTCCTTGACTTAAAACACGAAAAAAAGCAAGGAAATGAAGAGGAGAAAGTTGGAAAATGAGGGAAGAAGCCTTATTTATAGGCATACAGGGCCTCTGAGGTGCCCTTTAGGCTGTAGGTCAGATCCCTGGGTGTAGGTACGACCTCTCTAGGGTGACCCAAGGGCCACTGGTGTGGTTTGTGATCTGCAACAACAGAAGGAAAATTAGGAAAACTCTAGGGGTCTAAAACAAGCATTTGGAGTCCAATTATAACAAACCTAAAGTGCATTTTGGGTGGAAAACACACTATGGAATCAAAGAAATAAACAAAATGACCAACCAAGTTCGTTTAAGCCAAAAGGACCCTAAACTCAAAAGGAGCCCAACTAACGACTTTCCACAAACCTACTCAAAACAAGCCCAAACAACCCGAGAAGCAAACCAATGACTCCACTAGCCTAAAATCAATATTTTGGATATTTTGGAATCAAGGAAATCCTGATCTGATGTTCGGATCATCAAAAGACCACCCAGGATCCAAAATGATATTCAGTTGGGCTGAATTTCAACAAAACAACCCAAACTCAAAACGAAAAGCCCCGGACACGTACTTAAGGTCTACCTAGAACAAAGTCGGCATTTCAGAGCTAATGGAACTATCAGAATTTTATTCCGAGCACATTTACTACAATTTCACTCTCAAGTTCCACTGTTTCAAAACTAAAAATTCAAAACAGGAAAACTAAGACAACAAGAAACCTAGTCATCAGGGCACCAAGCTACCGGTCCCAGCAAGTCATGAATGACTTGGGGAACCTACCAAACAGCTCTAAGCACAGGAAAAGATGAAAGGCAAGAAAATGACGGAACAGGTCATTACAGCATCCGCCACTAAAAAGGACTTTTGTCCTCAAAAGTTAATAAAGGAGTAGTACTTGAAGGGTCCAATAGATATAGATACTGGGCCTACATATCACGCTTTGTCTCCTAGTTAGCCTTTCTGACTAGTCAATGTTCCTAATGAATCCTCACTATTGGAATCTCCCTAGATCTGAGCAGCCTAACATATAGGTCAAGGTGTCATCAATCTGCACATCCTCTCGATGAAGGACATGGGACAGGTCTGGTACGTAGCGGTGGAACACAATAATTGGAAAACTAGATGAACTGTAGCTAACTCAAGTGGTAAGGAAAGTCTGTAGGCAACCTCTGCAAGATCTCATACACCTAATGAATCGAGGGATAATCTTGACTGGCCTACCAAACCTCATAATACCCTTCATGGGTGAGACTCTAAAAAAGACCAAGTCTCTAATGCTGAACTCAAGGGGTTAAAGCCTATGATTTGCGTAGGACTTCTTCCTACTCTAGCCTGCCCACAACTTATCTTGAATAAGTCTAACCCGATCTGTAGTATGGAAGAGACAATCAGAACTCTAGAGTCGACCCTTCCCACCACTAAACCATCTAATGGGTGATCTGTAATGCCTACCATACAAAGCATAAAATAGATCCATCTGGATACTGGAGTGGTAACTGTTATTCTACAAAAACTCTGCTAAGGAAAAGTGCCTGTCCCAACTACCTCTCAAATAAAAAACATAAGCATGCAACATATCTTAAAGTACCTGAACGGTCATCTCTGAATGCCCATCTGTCTGTAGGTGAAACGTTGTACTCAAATCAACCTTTGTACCCAACTCCCTTTGAATCAATCCCTAGAACAGTGAGGTAAACTAAGTGCCTCAATCGGATATGATAGATACTAGTACCCCATGAAGTCTAACTACTTTGTTGACATATAACTTAGCTAATCTCTCTGCACCCCAAGTCGAACGAGTCGATAGGAAGAGAGCTGACTTGGTCAATTTATCCACAATGACCCATATACAATCAAACCCTCTAAGAGTAAGGGGAAGGCATATAATGAAGTTCAAAGTAATCATCTCCCACTTCCACTCAAGGATTGAGTGCCTCTGCATCTCACCACCCATCCTTTGGTGTTTGAACTTTACCTGCTGATAGTTCAAACACCAAGAAATGAAGGACGTAATGGACCTCCTCATACCTCGTCACCATTAGTACTGCCTCAGATCTAAATACATCCTTGCAATCCCTGGGTGAATAGATTATTAGGTACAGTGGGCCTCACACAACAAAGTTTGAATCATATCAACAACACTCAAAACAACAAGGAAACATAAACCTATAACACACCATCATGGTCTACTCTAGCCCAATCAAAATCACCTGATTGGACCCTCTCTTTTAACTGTAGTAAATATGGGTCCTCATACTAGAGCTATCAAATTTAGTTAATCAAAGACAATCTAGGCTTATTATGGGCAATAACTCACTCCAATACTGAAAGATCCAACCTAACCATCATGTTGGCTAAGAACTGCACATCCCAAGCTAGCAGTCTATCAAAAACAGGAACTACAACTAGGCTACCCATGCTCACCACCTTTCAGCTCAAGGCATCAACAACCTTGTTAGACTTGCCTGGATGGTAGAGAATTTTCATATCGTAGTCCTTCAGGAGCTCAACCTACCTCCACTGCTTCAAGTTAAGCTCCTTCTGACTTAGAATATACTGTAAGCTACGGTGATCAGTGAATACCTCGCAGGGGACTCCATATCGATAGTGCCTCCAGTGTTAAGTGTGAAAACTACCACCGCCAACTCTAAGTCATGAGTGGGGTAGTTTCGCTCATGATCCTTCAGCTTTCTCGATGCATAATCTATGACATGGCATAATTACATCAGACACAACCCAGATCGAAACTTAAAGCATCACAATACATAGCAAATGGTTGGCCCTCAACTGGTAAAATAAGAACCGGAGAGGTAGTCAGTAACTCCTCAAGCCTCAAAAAGCTGGCCTCACACTCAACTAACCACTAGAAGGGACATCCTTCTATGCAGACTAGTCAAGGTTGTTGCAATGGAAGAGAAACCCTAAAAAATAATGATAATACCCTGCTAACCCTAGAAGGCCACGAATCTCAATAACAAACATAGGTCGAGGCCAATCACAAACTACTGCAAGCTTAGCCGGATCAACACTAACACCAACACCAGATGCCACATGGCCTAGAAAGGATACGAAATCTAGCCAAAACTCACACTTCAAGATCTTAGCATAGAGTCTCTCAATCCTCAAAGTCAGCAATACTACTCTCAAGTGCCCCTCATGCGCGGCACGACTCTACGAGTAAACTAGTATATCGTTAATAAAGAAAATCATAAATCAATCCAAATAAGGTCAGAACACCCAAGTTATCAAATCCATGAAAGTTGCAGGGGCATTTGTCAGCCCAAAAGACATCACCAGAAACTCATAGTGCCCATACCTTGTCCGAAAAGTTGTCTTTGAGACATCGTTAGCCTAAACCAACAACTGGTGATAGTATGACCTCAGATCAATCTTAAAATACATTGTGGCTCCCTAAATGTGATCAAATAAATCACCAATACGGGGCAGAGGATACTTATTCTTAATAGTAACCTTGTTTAGCTTTCTATAATAAATTCAGATTCACAAGGACCCATCCTTCTTTTTAAGAAACAATACCGGGGAACCCCACGATGATACACTAGGATAGATATAACCTTTATCAAGAAAATCCTGCAGCTGAACACTAAAATCACGAAGCTCGGTCAGTATCATACGATATGGAGGAATAGAAATAGTCCTGGTGCCCAGCTCAACCTCGATAGTAAAGTCTATATCCAGCTCAGGTGGGAGGCCAGGTAAATTAGCAGGGAAAACATTGATAAACTTGCTAACAACCCGCATAGTCTTTAGGGAAAGGGACTCAGCATTGACATCTCTAACGTGGGTCATGTAATCATGACAACCCCGAGGAAAAATTCTACATGCTTGACAATAAGAAATGACCCAAACCAGTGAACAGCTAGTGGGACTACGCCATACTACAGAGGGCACACAAGGCATAGATAAAGTCACGGTCTTGGCATAGAAATCTAGGACTACACGATAGGTGGACAACCAGTCCATGCCTAGAATCATATGAAAATCATATATATCCATCTCAATTAAGTTAGCCCATGTTCCGTGACCCTGAATAGTCACCAAACACGACCTATATAACCGATCCACCACTAGGGACGCACCCACCTGGGTAGATACACTAAAGGGTACAGGCAGTCGCTCACTATCAACACCCATTCGTGAAGCAAAAATAGAAGATATGTAGGATAGTGTGGAACCCGAATCAAATAATGTAAATGTAGAATACCCAAGAAAAGTTAAATTATCGATGAAAAGCTCATCAGAGGCCTTGACCTCAGCCCTATCAGGAATGGCATAAAGCTGGCACTACTCCATATCCCTTTGTGCACCCAAATCTCTACCTCTACCTCTGGCCACCCAGCCTCCCCCTAGCTCCCCGAATAGCTGGTGGCTAACCTCTGACCAGTGGCACTGTCTGCAATTGTTGAATAGGTAGCGTTGTAGCCTGAGAGGCCCTATATTAGGGAAAATCTCAGGTATAGCGGCCCTAGCACCCACAATCAAAACACCCCTCAGTTGAACTACCTCTTGGGATCTTGGGAAAACATAAGGCATAACAACCCCTCTCTTTACACTCATAGCAAGAATACCTAGTCCTAACTTGACTACAATACCCTTTGGCAAGGCCTCACAAACCTAGAACTAGCTCCTGACAGGCTAGCTTCTTGCCCATCTATTAGGGGGCTAGTACTGTTGGTCGGTTGGAACCTTCGGTGAAACCACGACACTCTGACCTGGACTTGAAAACCCTCCCTGATGGTGCTTCCTTTTCTCGTCACCCCTTTGGGCCTGGTGAGTAAAAATATCCATACGGCAAAATGGTCAGAAACCTTCAGGAATGACTTCTGTAGTACCATAAGTAACTCAACATGGCCCTGCAAGCCTGGCCTTAATAAGCAGAAAATCCCTTGGTAGATATA
>JBDJHY010209595.1:0-11442 GCA_039654485.1 Withania somnifera | reverse complement strand
GGGATGGAACAGATTTATGCAGGGCGGGGCGGGTTGAAAATACATAAAAGTGTAACACGGGGCCCGGTAGGGTGGGTTGAAAACTTTGTGGGTTCAGGCTCAAACCGTCCCGTACCCGCCCCGCCCCGCCCTGCCTCGCCCAATTGTCATCCCTAATTGATCCATCACTAATCCTTCACTAAATCACCTCAGTGATGAAAATAAGTTATTTATGGACGAAATTCATCTGTCACTAAAAACAACCTTTTTTAGTAGTGGTTTGAAAAAGAAGTCTCCTCAGAATTGAACATTGGAGAGGTGAGTGGAGAGGTTTTCTCTTTTTCAAGATTTCTTGGGCTTCTCCTTACTTGTGAAGAGAAAACCTTTTAGGAATCAACCATTTAGAGGAGTATGAGAATCAGGATGAAGAGAAAGTGGGTTAAATAGAGGGGTTGAGGAAAGTGAAAGGAATACTTGGAACAAAAAATAAAGAGATAAACAGGAAATCAAAGAGTTAAAAATAGCATTGAAAGTTAACAAAAGTAAAAAGAATTTGAGAACAGAATAAACTATGGATAAATAAAAATTATAAAAATTATAAAAATTATAAAAAATTATAGAAAATATTCAGCATGCCACAACATTTAAAAGAATAAAATAGATAGATATGAATAAGCTCAAAAGACTTCTTTTGCAAACATAATACAATTAAGAACATGAAGAAAAGAATTATCACAATTAGACTCGGATGAAATGATAAGTGCCTTCCTCAAGCTAAATTACCTATTTTCACAATATTTGATAGGGATTTCTCTTGATATGATTCTTTAAATATTAGCCAAGTTACATTGTTCTTATATGATTCCTTTTTGATCATAATACTGACATTGGTAGTTAAATTCCTTTTCATATTTGACCTTCGTTGAGAAATCCATAATTACATATTCGTGTAAAAGTGACCAACATGACTTTATCGGATTACAATAATTCATTAAGCAACATGATTGGTAAAAAATACAACACTTTGAGCTTTCTTCATTAGATAAGATGTGAGGAGTCAATGAACATGCTTTGACAGATTCAGAGGCTTGCAAATTTGAATCCCTTTTTGACACTATAAAGGTCTTACCAAGACGGCTTCTAATGAACTAGTATTAAGAACACTTCTCAACAATCTTCAAGGATGAAGGAAAGATTTAGGAACATTTTTCTTTCCCTATTTTCAAGTTCTAAGACGATTTGTATACAACACATCAAGACATCAATGTATCATTTCATGTTCAACAAAGAGTCCATGCAAAAACAAATTTAAACTAATTTCATTTTGATACCCAAGTATTTTTGGGCCCTCATGGTTAGAATTGTCATTCTTGTCTATAGGTCTCCATACCTAATGTTGAGATTGAGAGGAACGAAATCTACAATTAATATATTTATGAACAATCTTACCAAAATAATAAGAAAATAAGGAATCTTTTTTAGCAAACGATATTATTTAAATGATGTATTATTGGTAGATGCATAATCAATAGATTTGTTGGCGGAGTCTAGTTGTATCTTGCCAATAGTAGAGTAGCTGAAGGGTAAGGATTGTCAGATATATTTTTCTTTCTAGTATCTTTGTAGAGAAGAGATGAATGGTTCAACCTGATGGAACTATTTCTAGAGAAATTTTCACGAATCAAAATCGGCTTGGGATGACATCTACATTCCACTAGTAAACAAGCCTAAATCCTGGACCAAAGAGACAAGCAATGGTCAGTACCCAAACTAACAAGAAGAACAACATAAAAGGGGAAGGAGAGAAGGAGAGTAGTACGGAACAAGATAAGTATAAGAACAACAATATATAAATAAAACCTTTAAAACTTAGTATCGTGGCAGTAGAACATCTATACAACAGACTACAAAAATAGATACAACCAAATGGGCAAAAGAAAAAAAATAGATACCTTGAACAAAAAATAAGGACAAATTAACATTAGAAGAAGAGTCGACTATCTCGTATGTCATGGGCTCACCATGTCTCAAAAATCAAGCTCCAACCTAGCTTGCACAACCATGAACACCCTGATAACTCATGCCAAGATGTGCATCAGGAAAAAGTTGTAAAGGTACAGTATGAATAACAAGACACAGGTAACCAGTAGGCATCATAGGCTAGGAAAAAGTAAGTATAAATAATGTAAAGAGTGAGCATATAAGCAAGACAGGTCAATAATACACAAGTATAAAGAGGGAAGGACTGAAAGCAACTACCCCAAGTAAGCAGGGTAAAGGACCAACTAACTAATGTACATATGGTACAAGTCTAAGCACAACCAAGTAGAATACCATGCAATACATACCTGGAGCTCCAGTGCAACAAAAACAAGTATGTAGGTATAGTATAGCAGATAAGAAGTCGAAACAGGCAGGGGAGTAACACTAGCAACATATAGGGTATAGAAAACAGCAAAGCACTCAAAGCTAGCAAGTAATACCCTGCCTGGAATCCTATACTACCAGTGGGTAAATAGTAAGCTGACGAAGAAAACAAAACCTACCTGGCACCTCACCCCGTCGGCTAGCACAAATAATAATCCAAGGAGCCCAACGATACTTCCCCCGTAAGTCCGGAAGGGTACAACCAAGCATGAAGATGCAATGTAAGGGGGGTTCTAAGAAATATAATCAAGTCCCAATACACACCTTCCCTTGGATATTCTCGAAACAAGATATAACCATGGGATACATCTTCGTATACTACTACTACCCCTATATATCCCTCCCTCGGGGTGCGCCTAATATCCAACGCATAGTAAGCCAGGATGCAGGGCCCGTGGAGAGAATTGTCCCACATACAAAAGGAAACTCAAAATATCAAGTTCAGGGAAAAAACAACAGGGAAAGAATTCCAAAAACTCAGGCTTAACCAGTATAAGATATCTCAGTGAAACCTAAGTACCTCCATAAGGCCTTTTCAAAAAACAATTGGTAGTTCACAAAAAATATTCTAATATTATGGTAAAATAGCTCCATACTATCCAACAGTTGTGTAAGATATAAATATAGTATATAAAAAATCAATTACAGTTTAGATAAGCTGGTTTTGGTTATACTCATACCACAAAGTGGTCGTGGAAAGTATACATATAAGTAGGAAAAACCCTTCAATATATTAGTCTAACTAAAACTTAGACTTTATTAATAATTATAACTCTGGGAACCGAAATCCTACTATACAATCCCAACCACAACACATGCTCGCAATGCAACATAATAGCAGACTATTTCGACAACAACACCACCAGCTAGAACCGCGGGATAGCTTCTAAGATGAACCACAAAATTATTCCCCTCCCTAAATATACTACATTTCGTACTCTCTTCTAAAATAAGAAAAAGGGTACAACACGACATAGGGGTAGAAAATAGGCAAAATACCATTAAAATAAGGGAACGAGTAAAAATTATATTAGTAGGAAGAACCATGATATAACACCAAACCCCAAGCTAGCCATTTACAGTAGATATGAAAACTAATACCCATTCTAAAGTAAAGTAAGTTGTAGCCTACATGGGCATAAAAGACAACTTCAAGAAATGTTCTGAAAAGTCGAAATCCATAGAAAAGCTCAAAATTGTGCGAAACTAGAAAAATAATAGTTAAAGCATCATGACAAGTAAAATAAGACCTATATTGTTATAGAAATAAGCGGTTCGGTATCCGAGCTAAAATGGTCCCATGGGCCCCACAGCCTAAAAAATGAATAAAATTCACCGACGTGTAGAGCCCATCTCAAAAGTTGTACGATACAAAGTTGGGCTCAAATCGATGAAAGATGAAGGAGAAAAGATCCCAAAAAATTTATGTACATATAAAGTTTTACAAAGGATTCAAGTAATGAGAAATTAAAGGAATTATCCAGAGAAACTATCACAGAACGCTCTTACCCACCCACAACGAGCTACAAAGAACAACCCACAAGGAATTCACACAACTAACTATGAACAGGGTCAAGGGACGGAAAACGTGGAGATAAGACGGAGGGTACCCTATGCAAACATAGAGAAGAAACTGGCACTGTGGTTTTGACAAAAAATATACTGTTTTTTCCAAGTTCTAATAAGTTCCATTAAAGGATCGGAATGTAAATGAAGTTCGTATTTAAAAATAATATGTAAACTGTATGAGAATGATATTACAGACTCGACTAACCTACCAAAATGACCATACGAGGTCGTTTGAGTAAAAAGAGGCCCGAAACCAAAATGATCCAAAAGAGCCAAAGAATACATGAAGAAGAAGGAAATACCTGAAGGCTCAAATAGAACATCCACCACTAAAAGAGCCAAAATGACCCCAAGGGTCATTAGAACATCCACCAATAAAAGTACTTTTGTTAGCTGATAATGCCCAAATTACACTTCCCTCTGAAGTATAGACAATCATTGTCCAAATATAGAACCCAACTAGGTTGGGGTCGATCCCATAGGAAAATGGTATCGGGTGTATGCCCAGTAGCAGTAGCTAATAGTTAGTGTTTCTTTCTAGCAATGAACAGAAAATAAAAAAGGGGATTAATTATATAACTGTGTTCGTTTTTAATGTTTGTGATTATATAATGATTCAAGTGTGTCGTTAACCTAGGTTCATGTTCACCAGGATTCAACCAACCTTTGGATTTTAATCTTATATGGTTGTGCAATCTTTCCTGAATATAGAGGTACGTACAAGCCCAACGTTATTTACTTAAATGTTTCTCAACCTTTAATCCTAAGAAAATCTCTTTTACACTGGGTTAGGGAAGTGAATGAGTGCATTGTGCTTATCATGGTAACTCAAGATGATTACTCTTGCTACAACAACAACCATTAGACAAGGGTTAATGACTCAAATCTCTTAGCATAATCTCAACTCTTAGTTTTAACCATAGGGTTAGTGCTAGTTAAACCTAGGTGTATGTAGTGTTTGCAACCACTAGAAAGCGTTTATTATATAGATATTACGTTTGTACATTGGAATAAATGTAAAAACCCTATATAAATTACAATCCTAATACAGTTTAACCCATGGTTCCCACAACCCGAACGTTAGGGTTTTAACCCACCATTGATATCCACATACAATAATGAAATTGTAAAGCAGTGAATAACATACCACATAATTAAACTTCCAATTAATTGTAGAATGATGATCAAGGAATTCAACACTTATGTTCTTGAAAGAATATGGGTATCAAAACCTAAATTCACAAGTCTTAATTCTCTCTGAATATCTTTCTATCAAAAGTCTTTTTAAAACTATGTTAATTCTGCTATTTATAGAGTATGGGCGTAAGTGCAATATAAGAAACTTAGACTGGGACTTTGCTCAGTTTATGCGAGACATCAGACGAAATGCCTGGTGACAGAAGGACCATCTGGTCTTCCATCTGTCACCTCTCTCATCCAGTGCATTTGGAAAGTGACGATACCATTTTGACAAACTGTCTAAAAAAAAGAACATCTGTTTAAACCGCCTGACTTTAGTTCTTTATCCAATAAAGCATCAGGTAGGATATAGGATCAAGCAAATCATATGTTTTCAGACGGTTCATTTGGCCTATCATTTGTCTAATTCATTTTAACCAGTGTCATTCCAGTTGGACGACTGGGTTAGACGATTCCTATGGTGATAGGAAAAACATCTTGTAATTATGTAAAAATTGCCCTTTTTGTATAATTTCTCTAAACTTTCTCATATCGACTTAACCTTGCAAATACTCAGTAAAAGCATTAAAAAAATCACCAACCCTCTAAAAATAGATACGATTGTCAACCGATAACCCACTATTAGAGTGAATAGTAGCACCACTGTGGTCACCTTATAAAAAACTCTTAAATACAAATAACAGACTGATCCTTAATTATCGCTGCCGGATCTGATAAAAAAAGGGGAACCCTAGCCTCATCATGGGAAAGGTCTATACTTGCGTATAAAATAACCAATCTAACCAAGCTGTTAGCCAAGGACTGGAAATTCGAGGCCAAGGTCTCTTTAAAACTGACAAGAAAGGCAAGATACCCATGCTAATCGCCTTCCAGATCAAGTCATCTGTAACCATATTAGCTTTTCTTGGGTGGTAAATAATACTGACGTCATAACCTTCAGAAGATCAATCCACCTCCTCTGTCTCAAATTGAGATCTCTCTTGCTTAAGATTTATTGCAAGTTGATGGTCATTGAAACTTTCATAATAAACCCCATAATGATAGTGCCTCTAAATCTTAAGCACACAGACTACTACCACCAACTTCAAGTTATGGGTGGGTTAGTTCTCTCATGAACCTTATCTACCGTGAAGCATAAGAAATAACTCGACCCATTTGTATTAACACACAACCAAATTGATACCAGAAACATCAAAATAAATAGTATAATACCGGATCTCGACTGGAAGTGCCAAAACTAGTGCTGACGTAAGCAACTCCTTGAACCTCAAAGAACTAGACTCACACTCACTGGACACTAGAAAGGAAAATCCTTCCAGGTCAATCTGGTCATAAGAGCTTTTATCAAAGAAAAATCCTCCACCAATCATCTATAATAACAAGCCAAACCAACAAAATTGAGAACCTCTATAGGAGTAGTAGGCCAGGGCCAAGCATGAATTGTAAGAATCTTTGTGATGCAGATAAAACATCACCCAAAAATTCCAAAGAATCCAACCAAAAGTCGTACTTCGACAACATAGCATAAAGCTTCTTAGTCCTCAAAATCTGGAGTACAAACCTCATGTGCTCCTCACGCTGCTATTGACTCTAAAAATAACTAAGATGTCATTGATGAAGATGATTCATGAAAAAATCCAAATACAGCCTAAAAAATCGAGTCATGAGATACATAAAAGCTCTTGGGGGAATTAGTTAGCTCAAATGACATAAGTAAGAACTCATAATGCACATATCTTGTCCTAAAGCAGTCTTTGGGATGTTCTTAGCCCAAATCCTCAACTGGCGATACCCTGATCTCAAGTCAATATTAGAAAACACAGAAGCACCCTGAAGCTGGTCAAAGAGATCATTAAGACGTGAAAGAGGGTACCTATTCATAAGGGTAACCTTGTCCAGTTGTTTGTAATAGATTAATATACACATTGACCCATACTTATTCTTTACAAATAACATAGAGGCACCCCATGGGAAACTCTAAGACGAATATAATCCTCGGAAAGCAATCATGTAGCTGAATACTAAGCTCTCAGAGCTTTACCACATCCATATGGTATGGTGCAATCGAAATGGTTCTAGTGCCCGACTCGACCTAAATAGAAAAATTAATAGCCTGCTGGGGTGAGAGGCCAAGTAAATCATAAGGAAAACATCAAGAAAGTCATGAACAATAGGCACAAACTCAAGGGAAAGAGGATCAACACTCACATCATGAATAGAATCTCAGTAAGCTAGACAACCCTTGACTATAAGTCTACTGGCATAAATACAAGAAATAACCCACACTAGGGAGTGAATAGAAGGACCTTACCATACAATCAGGGGAAAACGGGGCATATATATGTGTCATGGTCTTGGAATATAAATCCAAAACCGCACAGTGAGGGAATAACCAATCCATACCCAGTATCACATAACATTCATTCATATCAAGAGCCATAAGATTAGCCTGAGTGTCCAACTCCTATATAGTAATAATACAAGACCTATAGATATGGTCCACCATAAAAGACTCATTTACGAGAGTATCCACACTCATAGGCATAGCTAAAGGATCGTAAAACACACCGAATAGGGAGAAAGGTAAACGAACACATAATAATAAGTAAAACTAGGTTCAAATAATACCAAGGTAGGCTAGAAGAAAACAGATAACATACCTATGATCAAAGTATTTGAAGACTCTGTCTGGGCTCTATCAGGTATAGCATAAAGCTGATGACATTTGCCGTCCTGCTGACCTCCCCCTTAGTTCCCTCCTCTACCTCTTTGACCCTACTACAGGCTTTTCAAGTAGTTTTCTGACCACCTCTACCCTGTAGGTGTACTATCTAACGAGGTTCTACGACCTATGCTACAATATAAATAGCTCTATGCTGTGGGAAATCTCTAGCATAGTACTTTCTATAGTCAAGGCAAAACTGGACATGCCTCGACTAGAACCACTCGAAATACCACTCTAGCCACCATGAACCTGAGACCTCGAAGATGTGCCCCTGGCAGGCTGACTAGACTGACTACCCTAGCCTTTGTTGATCCATTGTAATGCAACCTATACCAGTCTACTACACTGATCCTGCTTGACCTGCTGCTGCTATTGAGGGCTGAAGATATGGTACCATTTACCTACAAATAGGGCACAACTTAAATCACCCTAACGATGTTGTCCTTTATTACCTCCCGCTTGGACCGATCAACCATATCCAAGAAAAAAACTCCTATTGGCAAGTAACAACTCAACCTCCAAACGAAGCTCTAGCTCAACCCAACTGCAAAACTATGAACTCGCTCATCATCTATTTCCAGCATAACAACCCCATTTTTAGAAAGATTAGTGAAACAAACCTCGTACTTAGTAACTAACATACAACGCTACTTCAATCTAAAAAACTGAGCTATGAATCCCTCGTAGAAACTCAGTGGAACATACTTGGCCATAAAGGTCTCTGTGAACTGAGCCACTGTCTTAGACAATATTCCTGCTGGTCAAACCTATCGGTATACTCTCCACCTAGCCTTAGCTAGTTCATCTAGATGATACCTAGTAAAATCAACTCGGTGGGACTCTCTTAAACCTAAGGTCAACAATCTCTCCCCATACTCTGCTAATAACTTATGAGGGTCATGTCTAGAATCTCCTTAAAACATTAATGGTCATATACGGGTGAAGTAACTATGCACATTTCTATCTTCAGAAGTTGTAACCGGAATGGTAGGATGAGCTTAATCTAGATGAACCTTAGGAGTAGGTAGTGCAAGAGGAAATGACGTTGTAACAGGTAAAGGCTGAACTGGAAGAGTTGGGGCTTCCTGTGCCACTCCCTGAGCTGAAAACTGGGCACCCTTAGTGGGCACCTCACCAAACATGGTGCATATATAACACCATATCCCTCTCAAAGACTCATATAAAAGCATACAGCTGTGGAGGAGGTATATTTATTGGTACAGAAGTTGTCCGTGCAACTCTGGCCCAACCTCAACCACGAGCTGTAGCTCTACCCTGACCCCTAACTGGATATCCTTGTAGGCTGTGGAGCATCATCTCTTTAGGATCCTGCACACATGAGAACCATCCATATAAGAGTGAAGCTAAAGTAAGTATCCAAGAAACCAATAGGAAAATATGCATGAGATAAGTTAGAAAGAGTTGAGTTTTCTAAAAAAGCCTTGTATCCTCCCAAATATAGGATATGAAGGTCTACTTAGCAATCCGCGATACTCTACAAAACACTTGATCCTACAACCATAGACACCGATGAACCCAAGATCTATTACCACTCTATCACGACCTAAAATTGGGTTATAATTGCGTCTACATCCCATTTGTAGACAAGCCTAAAGCCCGACCCAGAGCGACAGTAAATAGGCCAGTACCCAAACCAACAACAAGAACAATAAAAAAGAATACGAAGAGAAGGAAAGAAGTAACAAACATGATAAAGATCAGACTAACAATATATACATAAACACCCAAAACCTAGTATCCTGGCTATAGAACATCTATACAATAGATTAGAAAAATATATACAACTCAAAAGTGTAAAAGAAATAAATATCTAGTATGAACCAAAAATAAGGACAACTCAACATCAGAAGAAGACTCGGTTAGCTTGAACGTCAAGTGATCATCGTGTCTCCCAAATCAAGCCCCAACCTAGCCCACACGACTACGACCTCTTTAATAACTCATACCAAAGTTTGCATCACAAAAAAGATTTAAAAGTGCTGCATGAGTACAAAAAAATAGGTAATCAGTAGCTATCATAGGACGACCGGTCAAAATAAAGCATAAATAAGGTAAAGAGAGAGCATATAAGCAATACAGATTAATAATACACAAGTATAATAATGGAGGAGTGAAAGAAACTACTACACGTAAGCACAATAAAGGACTAACTAACTAATGTACATGTGGTAACAAGTCAAAGAACAACCAAGTAGAAGGCCGTGCTATACGTACCTGGAGATCCAGTGCAACAACAACAAGTATGTAGGTATAGTGGAACTGGTAAGAAGTCAAAATAGGTAGAGGAATAACACTAGCAACAGATAAGGTAAGAAAAACAGTGAAGAACTCAGAAAGATAGTAAGTAATACCCTTCCTAGCATTGCATACTACCAGCTGGACAAATAGTAAGCTAACTAAGCAAACAAAACCTACTTGGCACCCCACCTCGTTGGTAGGCACAAAAAATCATCCAAGGAACCCAACGTGACTTCCCCTATAATACATGTGGGTACAAGAAAGAACAGAAGATGTAATAAAAGGGGGTTCTATGACAAGTCAATCAAGTACCAGCATGCACCCTCCCTGGGATATTCCCGAAATAAGAGGGACCCATGGGGTACATATCTGTATACCACTACCACCCGTGTATACCCCTCCCTCAGGATGCACATACGTGTAATGTATGATAAAGTTTTTGAGAAAAAAAGAAATATTTAATTTATAAATAAAAGAGAAATTATATATATGGCACACAAGCCTATACGATGAACACAGTACCCTTCTATGAACATGAAAGGTAGGCCAACTGGAGGACGACGAACGTGGCTAGTTCTCCGCGAACACAAAGTTGGACGACTGGTTTATGTCAAGAAATACCCTCCGTGAATGTGATAGAGGGACCATAAACATGGAGAAGAATAAGAGGTAACCCTCCGTGAAAACTGGAAAGGCCTATGAATAGGGAGTAGGAACTGGGTAGTGGTTTTGAAAACAAGATATTTATTTTTTTCCAAGTCCTAAGAGGTTCCATTAAATGCTCTTACTAGAAATAGAGTCCTAATTTGAAAAACTAAATATGTAAACTGCATGAAAATGATATGCCGGACTCAATAAAACTGATGAAATGACCATTTGAGGTTTTTTGAGTAAAAACCCCCAAAACCAAAAAGAGCCAAATGAGACAAAGAAGGTAAGAACCACATAACCTTCAAAACAAGCATAGTCACCTAGAGAAGCATACCAATAAACATACCAACCCAAATTCAATATTTCCAAAGATGATGGAAATGTTAAATTTATAATTTGGAATTCTAATCACCAGGAGACGACTCAGGCCAACTTCTTAAGTCCAGTAAAACTAAATTCTAAAAACCAATTCAAAACTAAACTAAAAACCCAGGGATATAAACCAACACTCCTACTAGACAAAAAATTATATTTTGAAGCTAATAAAACTATCTAAATTCAATTCCTAGTGCAGTTTCTAGATAATTAATCTCAAGTTCCAGTATTTTGAAGTTAGAACTCAAAAATAGGGG
>JBDJHY010209584.1:0-11443 GCA_039654485.1 Withania somnifera | reverse complement strand
TCCTTACTGATTCATTTAATGAAAAATTCCAGTTTATAGTTCATCAAGTTATCTCATATCATGGGCCAGTTTCATATGTTCTTTAATAGCCAAGTCATGATAAAAAACTAAGCTACTTGACATATAGACCAATTAAAAGACCAACCAAGATCTTTCATTGACCATATCTCAAATCCAACCAGGAAGTACAACTCAACTAGGCTCCACATAGCTCGGCTAAGGGCCCACCTTCCCAAACTAGGAAGAAATAGTACCCTCCCTGGGCACACAAGCAAAATAGTCACAACACTCGACGCTATAAGGTAACACCACAATTGGCCATAGGGCACCATTTAACAACCATTGGCCACAAACGACATACAACTCTACCTCGTGCCCCACTCATAGGAAAAATAGATACAATCCAACCCCGTGGCAGATAATTGGCCTAAGGAGGTCTAAAAAATAATCCCACATCCTCGCCAAGGAAAAACCCAAGTCCAAGGAGGCCGGTAGCACACCGGTGGGACAACCAATCAAGTATCACAGTCACAACTCAATCATATATATTCACCAAGGTATAAACTATAAGATAACAACACCCAAAGACCATACACTAGATAGCAGGGCACTACTAGGACAAGAAATCATAAATAGGATAACAATCATAACTAACATGCAATGGGTTATTAAGCCTAGGTCCCAACCCCACATTCTAGTTGATCGCACTATAAGTACCATATACTCATCCAATATAGGAAAAAGTAAACCTAGACTACCTGAGCGATGATAAAAATCCTCGATAAATGCATGTCACAATCCCAAAGCTCTGAATAAGCCTTAAATCTCTCAAAACTATCAAATTAAGTATCTAGGGATAATAAAAATGACACACATTGCATAAAGAAACTTAGGTCAGAATCAAGACAAAAAATGGCCTATGGACCCCACAATCTAAAAAACATATGTTGAAGGAACCCACGCATAGAGCCAAGCTCATGGAGAGCGTGGTAAAAAATTAAGCTCAAAATAGTAGTAGATAAAGGAGAATAGAGATTACAAAGCCAAGAAAATATAAAATTTTGCGAAAGACTAAAAAGGAAAAATTAATAAAAAAATACCCAGAGGAAACATGAGAATAATGATAAAGGACACTTCCTAAGAAATTACAAGCACTCCACACACCTAAAAAAAAGTAATATCCCACCTGGAGCTATCAACAATGGAAAAATTATAAGTCAGAAATTAAGAGGAAATTAAAATTTAAAGTTGGCTGCATAGGTGGCCATGGGGCTGTAGGTGCAAGCTTGTTACGGTATGGTAAATGATCGCTGGAGCAATCCTGGCATCCCAGACCTGGAATTATAGGGGTGAAGGAAAATTTCATAGGGTAGAACATTGTCAGGTTGGAAATAGTGTCGTTGGAGCAACCCCTTTCCCACCAGGGGAACCTTTATGGGGGAAGACCCTGTGTCTGCTGGGGAGACATTGCAGGTGCGACCACACCCCTCTTTTGGAAGGTCTATGCTTGTAATGCCCAACAACTAAAGTGACATACTCTGAGGGGCCTAGAACCAGCATTAGCAATAAAATATCCTACTAGCAAGGTAACGACATTTCAGATATAGTGGAATAATCAAATTACCAACAGACATTGTTTGAAAGATAAGACCCTTGAAACCAAGAAAAACCAAAACCAGCCAAAATCTTACTAAGATACCAAGGCACCCAAAACCACATCGGATACCCCGGGAAGCACACCAACAACCCAACTAACCCAAAATCATTATTCTGGAGCTGATGGAAGCATCAAAATTCTAATCCGACACTTTAATCATCAAAAGCCACTTTAGGCTCCAAAATGAACTCCGGTTGAACTAAATTTCATGAAAGTAACTCAAACTCTAAAATAAATCCCTAGGACATAAAGTAAAGTTACATTAGATAAAGTTGGCATTCTGAAGCTACAAAAACTGTCGGAATAGTATCTCGAGCATTTTACTAAGAATTCACTCTTAAGTTTCACTATTTCAAGGTTAAGACTTTAAAATAGGGAAAGTGAGATAGCAAGCAACTAAGATGCCAGGTAAAGAAACTATCAGTCTTAACATTTAAGAAATGACTTAGAGAAACTACCATACGACTCTAACCATAGAAAAGGCATAAAAGCTAGGAAATGACCAGGTGGGTCACTATACCTAACTTTTTAGATCTTGTGTTCTAAGCACTAAAATAGATTACTAGTACATAATACTTAGCCAGTTATGAAATCATGGGGAATGAAACCTGGTGTCATTAACCATTATTACACAACATTATTTTCTAAATTTGAAAATGTTCAATCTGTTTACTTTTATAGTTTTATCCACCCTCGATGATAGAAACCATTAGTTGATTTAATCTCTATTAGGATTAATTCCTACAATTTCCTTGTGTGATCAATCCTCACCTTGTTGTGTTCTATATTTGATCAACAATAATTTTTTACTTCTTTATTAAGGTTAAAGTTTGGGCGCATCAAATATTTGCACCATTTCCATGGAATACAACTTAGGTATAATCTATTAGACTTATTTTTCATTTAGGAACAATGTATATCATTTGATTTAACTCTATAATGATTAGTAGGATCAAGATGATGATGATACTGGTACATAATAAATTAACATGATCATTGCAGACGAGCTACAATTGAATGGGTTGAAGCTACAGATCAAGCTCGAGAAGAATTTGATTCTTTGATTGAGACTCAATCCTAGATACATTAAGGTTCCATCAAACTCAAGGCAACCTCACTTTAATTATCCTCGCATTAAAATCTCATCATTTCCCGACTATGCTCTGGTGAGACTGGCTTCCATGGTCATAGAACCTATTATTAAAGTAGGAATATTTATTGGAGCCACAGTGGTACCCCCGTTGAGGGTAATTCTAAGTTTTACATAACAAGCACAATGATACAACTGATGAATATTAGAGGCCTATTTAATGGAATAATGGGCAAAGATTTAAATTAGCATCTGCTAAAGTTTGTTGGAAAATTGGCTCGGCCTCCAGGTTACTTGGAGTGTCCTAGGAATATATCAGACTTAGGTTGATCCTTTTTCTCTAACTAAGAAGGAAACCACATGGTTGAATGTGTTTCCTAACACATTGTACAATGTTTAGGACCAACTAGTGGAAGTCGTTCTTACGCTATTATTTCAACCATCAATGATGCTGTAGTTGAGTGATGAGATAATGAACTTCAAACATACTGCATTATAGTCTTTGTATAAGGTCTAGATTAGATTTAAAAAGAAGTTGAAGTAGTGCCCAAATCATGGGCTGTTGATATTATTTTGTTTCTAAGTTTCAACAAATATTTAAACTCCATGAATAATTTTGCGCTAGACAATGCTATTGGAGTCTCGTTGATGGGTCTTACCTATGGGGAAGTGAGATGGATACTCGATCAAATATGATGGCCAACAAAGCATGGGACACCAGAATTTTGAGGTGGCACCTATCCACTATTATTATGAGATCACCGCTAAGCATTGCCAAAAAGAGGAGGAGAGTAATAAAGATATGTCTCACTTAAAAACATTGATTGAATTGATCTCAAAGAATTTTATAAGGCTTACTACAAAAGATTTTTAGAATGAAAATGTTGTAGTTTCTAGAGATAAGGCTCCTAAACATGATGGATAATGCACTAATTTGGACGAGGAGGCTAAGATTGTGAACTAGTAGGGAGTTACCAAGGAAAGGTTAACAAGGGTTGGAAATATTATAGATAAAGAAGACTATGGAAAGAATGACTTTCACAAAGACTACTATCAAGGGGAGGACTACTGCAAGGACTGGATTATATGTGCCATCAAAAAGTGCAAAGATCATGTTGAAGGTGAACCTTTCAAGATGGAAGAGATGCTTGAAAAAGTGATGAAAAAGGTATAACCCTCTGATCAGAAACATGTCTATAGTAACACAATTAGTGGACTCTCACAGCACTACCATTAAATAGCTAAAAACACAAATGGGAAAGTTGTTAATAAGAGGATAAGGGGTTCCTTACGTAGTGATACTGTTCTTAATTCAAGAAAAAATGGTCACTGTTTATCCATCACTACTTAGAGTGGGAGATGTTTGATTGGCCCACCAATTTGGGTTAATGATACTTTAGAAGATAATGTTATTGTAGTTGAACCTGCCGGGGAGAGAAAATTGACTAAGGTGCCTGTTTAAGTTGAGGAGAGAAAAAGTGGACATCAAAAGTCTCTATTGATATTCATAAGTCTCATGTCAAAAGGGGAAGCAAAAGGAGGCCCGAAAGCCTATTACACCAACAACAAGTCCTCTACTACCCTTCTTATAGTGCTTGAAAAAAGCAAATGATGACAAATTTTTGCAGGTTTTTAAATATGTTAAAGGATTTATCTATGAATATAACTTTTGTAGAATCTTTGTAGAAGATGCCAGGGTATGCTACATTCATGAAAATATCTAGTCACAAAAAAGAGAACTCTCAGTTTTGAGCCTATGGATGATTTGCATGTTATAGTGCAATACCTTCAAGTTACCTAGTGTAGAAGTATGAGTATCCTGTTGAATTCACTATTCCTTACACTATTGGATTGTTGCAAGTCTTTATGTGATCTTAGATCTTGTATAAATCTTATGCCACTAGCTATTCTCAGGATGTTAGGCTTGGGATGGCTTTGATGGAGGATCAAACTATAAAAAAGCTTGTGGGTATTTTATATGATATGCTAGTGAAAGTGGAAAATGTCATATTCTCAGCTGAATTCATGATCTTTTGTGAAGTTTATTTTGAGGTTCCCATAATTCTAGGCGACTATTTTTAGCTAGAGGAAGATCATTAGTTTACATAGAGAGAGAGGAGTTGAAATTCATACTGAATAATAAAGAAGTAATTTTTAATGTATTTAGATTAATGAAGTATCCCAAAGACATGAATGTGTGTGTCCTTCATTGACACTATCATTGTTGATGATAATATAACCTTTGAGGAGAGGTACGCTATGGAGACTCTGGATGCAATGGTAAAAAATTTCAGGGATGATGAGACTGCTGAGTTAGAGGATATTGAACAAGAATTATGTGGAATGGGGATTTACTCTTACCCTCCAAGGAGGTTATACCTTTATTTGAAAAATAGATAAACTCCCCCTACTTGAAGATCCATTAAAGATCCACCAGGCTTAGAGCTTAAGGTTCTCCCTCATACTTGATATATGCTTTCCTAGGAGCCAAAAACACTTTTCTAATCATCATTATGGAAAACTTATTAGATATATAGACTGAGGATCTACTATATGTGTTGATGAAATTTAAGTGGGAAATTGGCTATATTATTAAGGATATTATCAGGATTCCTCCTAGCATTTGTACTCATAAATACAAATGGAGCTGGAAAACATTCCTAACATAGAGCACTAGTACATACTAACTCCATCTATGCAAGAGGTGGTAAAGAAGGAGATCATAAAGTGGATAAATGCAGGCGTGGTTTATCCAATAAATGATAGCAAGTAGATAAATCCAATCTAGAGTGTGTGACAAAAGGGTGGAATCACTCTAGTTCTCAGAGATAAAAATGAACTGATACTGATGAGACCAGTCACAGTCTAGAGGATCTAAATGGCCTATAGAAAGATGAATGCATGGACCCAGAAGGATCACTTACCTTCTCCATTCATGGATTAGATGTTGGACAGACTAGCAATAAGAGGGTGGTATTGTATTATTGATGGTTATTGGGGCTATAATAAAATATCAAAAGACTTGGAGTACCAAGAGAAGACAACCTTCACCTGTACCTATATGACTTCTGCCTTCAGATGTATGCCATTTGTGTTATGCAATGTTCTGACCACATTCCAGAGGTGTATGATGTCCATAATTAGTGAATTGGTAAGGATAATATTAAGGTTCTTATAGAGAATTTTCTATGGTGGGAGACACATCTGATTCTTTCTTAGAGCATTTAGATAAAATTTTGTGGTGGTGCAAAGATACAAACCTTGTGCTTAATTGAAAGAAGGGCCACTTTATAGTAAAGGAAGGTGTTGTCTGTGTCACAATATTTTTTTCTATAGGAATTTAGGTTGATTGGGAAAAGATTGAGGTTATAGCTAAGTTCCCACAACCAATTTCTGTCAAGGGTGTTCTGAGTTTTTTGGCCTTACCTTCAGTGGCTTCTTGAATACTTTATTATACTTATGGTTTTTGCGATATAGCTCTAGGTATGTGTCACATGCCTTCTACTTATCAGTTCTAACTTGGTTGTTTCACTCCCTACTTCTCTATAGTCTTATGTTATTGACCTGATTTTCTTATATGATTTCTCTATACTTTATTTATTCTTTGCTTTTTTCCGGTTAGCTTATGACACCTACTGGGAACCTATGTTTTAGTACTCATACTGCACTTTTGTATCTTTTCATAGTACAGATACTAGTACAAGTAATCAAGGAGGACGTGGTTGTGTAGGCTAGGTTAGAGCTTATTTTTGGAGATACAGTAAGCACTCGACATTTAGGCTGGCTGATTCTCTCTAATAATGAGTTGTCCTCATTTTTTACTTTGGATAACTAGGTTTTAT
Organism: Withania somnifera; assembly: GCA_039654485.1. Classification (NCBI taxonomy): domain Eukaryota; kingdom Viridiplantae; phylum Streptophyta; class Magnoliopsida; order Solanales; family Solanaceae; genus Withania; species Withania somnifera. Next base: position 4,854 of record JBDJHY010209584.1, on the reverse strand, counting down.
ATATTTTGACCCTTTGGGTTATATTAAGTTAGATTCTCTTATTTATAGATGCTCAATATCTACGATACTAAGTTTTAGGGGTTCTTTATATATGTATATATTTTTGTTCTTTAATTTATTTTTCTCTACTTTCCCCTTCTTTTCATCTGATTTCATTTCCTTCTTTCCGCTAGTCTAGTTATTAGCCCATTGGTCATTTCTTCAGGCTGGGTTTTAGGCTTGTCTACTAGTGGGATATAGATGCTATCACAACCTAAATTTTCGATCATGACAAAACTATTGAGAACTCAAATGATGATGCAATAGAACAGTCTTTTTTAGATAATGATGACATAGAGACTGAGTAGGATAGTTCATCCCCTGCTACAAATATAGCTGTGGAGTAGAGGGTGTAGAGATTCACAAAAAGGACCTGAGTGAGAATGAGGTATAGAGATGGAAAATACCGAGCATACGAGAGATATATGATATGGTATTACTCCCTACAAAAAGGAGGCATATCACTAGGCCTATATTTGAGGAGTTCTAAATTCAATCTCGGGATATGGTAGAGCTTCCATAAATTTGGGTTTTATTTGATTATTATCTATTTGACTAAGTGAGACGCCTCGAAGGCTAGTACAATTTGATATTATCTAGAGTGTTTTATGCCACTTATCTAGCTACGTTACAACATAGTGCATCCAAAGATAGGATAGTGAAGTCCCTACCTCGACTATAGAGAGTAAAAGTTCAAGATTGTTTTATAGATACTTCTAAAAACACCATATAGTGCTTCCTATTCATCCTTATTATGAGGCCCTTCGAGTCATTCTAGAGTATGATCACCGACTCTACAAGCTTGATGATAAGAAGATCACTGTTGAACAAAGAGTTATACAGTATACATGGATGGCTCTGATATTGACTGATAGAGATCTAGCTTGGTTGAATGATCTTTGGGCGCCTGTCACAAAGGCATGCCTAGATTTGTAGTGAATTTCTTGTGGGCTATGGTAAGGTTGCATATGATTCCGATAACCTTGAACCACACTCTCACACTAGACAGATCTGTGTTAGTGGCTAAATTCATGTCGAGTTATGAAATTAACATTACCAGATGTATTATCAAGGATATTCGGGAGAGAGAACTTTCGACCATTTCTTCCATACCTTTCCCCCTACCTGGTGTACTCACTTTGGCTTAATAGGGTCATGCCCATCTAGAATATTTTAGACTATTATACTACGCCAGTTGGTGTCATGGACATTAGTTTAACGAAAGATGAGTATAATCCAGTTGTTAGGGGTTGGGTTGCTGTGCCTAGCTCATCGAGAGGAGCTAGTTTTGAAGATATATTTGGGCAGACTAAGACAGGAGAGTAGCTACAGATAGAGACTCCGACTACTTCAGCCACTATGTATGCAGATCCTATAATATTAACTCCCATATCTCCCATAACATCCTTATCTTTTTTATCTTCCACAGTTCTTACGGGTCCTACAATATTTCCTAATTGTACCTCCAGTACCTCGTACTATAGTTACAGATCTGGTTACAGTAGGTGATACTCCTCCTACTATCTGTCTAAGATTTCTTATTACGAGATCACCATATGTGGCATACGACCTGATCACCACTGCTAATCTTATCTACATATACATGTGGAACATTAGTTGGATTGAGAGGCTAGAGAAGTACCTACTACAATCACCAACCCTTTACGTGGAGCGGATTTATGATGATAAGATTACAGAGGTGGTAAAACTATTGGCTAAGGATGTGTACTTATTGCATGGTCAACTTGATGCCTTAGGTTGGCAGTTACATGAGGGATTAAGAGATCTGCATATCCCTTGCATAATATGCCTCATAGTTAATTTTTCTAGAGCCTGAGCTGATATAGATGCCATCTAGACCTACACCACTCGATTAGTACAAGTGTTTTCCCCAACACTATTGGTTGAGCCATAAGTGGAGGATGCGGTTGATAGTACCCTCGAGCTAAGGAGAAGAGAGAATGAGCGACTGTTGAGTATGAGGAGGATGATATGTCTCTGAGAAAAATGGAGAAGCTTGACTTAGAGAGGGATTATAGAGAGTCGCTCCCCAGTGAGGCTGAGATCTAGACACATTTTATGGCATAGACAGTTATATCCTCAACTTCATATCCCTTGAAGCTAATTCTGTTGTTAACACGGACAATGACCCTTCGGGCGAGCCCAAACCTTTGAGTGTTCCAACCACTAGCACTAGGTATCATATACACTAGATATTGGTGCCTAGGGCACCATAATTACTTTCTTACTTCCCATGCTTTACATTTAATTCTATGCATTAAAGGAAATGCATTTTTAGAGGTGGAGGGGTGGATTTGGTATCTGTTGTTTTCTTGAGGGTATTTCTTGTTGTGTTCTTTTCCAAATATAATTTATTTTATGTTAAACTATAATGTTTAGAGTAGTTTTTGTTTTATTATATGTGGTTTAGCTGTTTTAATGAATAGGAAGATTTAAGGTAGTCTAAAAACAATGTTGGCAGTTGTTCATATCGGTTTGATCTACTATTTAATAAAAAATGGTAACCCTCCAAACCTTTTGGTCCTTGTTTGAATTCTTCAATATATTCACCCTTAAGGATCTTTGTCTGAAGTTACATGTATGGGTGATGTAATTGCATAACTAGGCGGTAACATTTGAGACTAGTAGTTGATAACATAGCTCTATGCCATGTGTGTGTGAGCTATATTGCATTACTTAGTCTTATTTTGTGTGTACAAGTTAGAACTTTCCTAGTTGATCTTGATACTGTTGTAGGATAGTTGATTAGGAAAGGATCGTGGGACATTTTTGATAGATAGTCCACTTTTAGTCTAAGTGACCTACCAAAACTGAATGAATTCTCCTTGATCCCTGATTTTGAGCCCGAAAGTGTACCCTTTTTGTTGACTAAACCAAACTCTTTCCCAATCTATTTTTGAATTTTCCTTTTGGCCCTCCTCTATCCTAGGACAATAGGCCTCAATTCAGGCTAAAAGCCTAAGTTAAGAGTGGTGAGAAAGTAAAAGGTTGGGTATGAAAAGTATAGTTTTATTTTTAATGGGGTAAACGAGTGGTGTGAGCTAAAAAGGAAAAAAAAGAAACAAAAGTTAAAGGAGCTAGAAAGAAAAAAAGTTAATTGTTGAATAAAAACAACACCTGGAAGGTAAAAAAAGGGAAAGTAGAATGAAAATGGTGAAGAAAAGAAAGGTTAGAGGCGGATCAAAGTTAGTATATTGTCAAGAGGGTTAAGTCACTAATTCCAAATTTACCATACCATCTCCCAAGCCTACATTATGTGTCGAGAGAAGTCCAATAATGATCCTAGTCTAATTATGTGAAGGTAGAAAAATAGAAAGTGAAGGCAATAGTATGGACTTTGTACATGCATTATTTGACTTCTTTGTGAGAATAAGCACAATCGATTTTCACACGATTTTCATTTATATATATAGTGTGTGAGACTTCATTGCTATGTGGGTGCTAAAATAATGTTATTTGACTGCTGATTACTAGTGAAATCTTTGTCTTAGTATGGTTGTCTACTAATAATGTAATGTCATTCATTGATCCCTGGGTGTTTGCATAAGAATTAAATGGTACAAACCTATTTTTTGATAAAAATGAGAGAGAGGGGATATTTTATTTACACTGTGCAGAGTTCCAATGATAGACATGATCGCCATGAGGTTTCCTAGATTTTATATTACCTAATAGTCATAGTATAGTAGTCTTGGTTTATAGATTAAGGACAAGAAAATGTTCTAAGTTAAAGGCATTAATGTGCCAGTAATTTATGGCACTTTTGATGCTTAAACTTTATTGTACCTAAATATGTTTTGTCAGATATGATGGTATTTGTTTTATCACGTGAAGAAAAATAGGTTATGATAGTGAAATAGATCTTTTGCTAAAGAAGACCAAGTCTGGGGGTCAAATATGTTTTACTGAGTGTTTGACAGACCGTGGAATCATTTCACAGTCCATCCTTATGATCTTGGAATGAAAAATAGAGGTTGGAACAAAAGAAGGTCAAGATGATGAAGCTGTTGGTGGGACATCATCCTATTCTATGGCATGTCATTCTAATTTTACAATGGAAGGGTAGAAGATCACTAAGGCTTTTACAAGACATACCACAGACCTCAAACCATTTGACAGGCAGTGGAATGGTCCACCAAAATACTAAGGCAGTTCAAAATTTGACAGACTTGGTTGAGTTTTTATGGACTGGGAACCATTTTCACAGCCTGACATTTGCTTCCTCATCCTTGATTTCCTATTTTGATTAGGATATGATTTAAATATTATAAATATATTATGTAGGTTTTATTTTCATCCATTACGTACTCTTGGCATATTTCTGAGAGATTTGTCAGATCTTCATATTGTTCTTTAGTTTTTATAATTTTTTTTTATCTTTTCATTCGTGTTTCATCTTTAATTGTCTACTCTTTAATTGCAAGTATTATTATAATGAATTAAATGCAATTCATATTATCACTATGATTATGGGTAGCTAAACACCACACCTAGGGTTATGGTGTCATAGCAACTCGAGTGATGATGTCTCTTACAAAGCCCCACCTGCAGACAAACATGTCCCATAGCCTGGAGCGACAAATAACAGGTAGTACCTCAAAGCATAACAAATTTTTTTTATAGAAGAGAAGAAGAGAAAAAAGAAGTAATGAACCTCATGGCCATTTATGATAAATATGCGACGTCTTGCATCTTAGAGAATTTCAACAATTGCCCAAAGTCATTTATGACTTTCTGGGACCGATAGTTCGAATCCCTGGCGACTCGGTTGAGAAATATCTCAAATTCCCTATT
>JBDJHY010209574.1:0-11443 GCA_039654485.1 Withania somnifera | reverse complement strand
CACTCAAAGATCTCATTTTTTAGTTGAGAATCTAGAGATATAATAAGGTTGCCGAAAAAAGGCTAGAGGAAACTCAACAATTATGAGAGCAAACATTGTTGAGACTCCTCCAACTAATTCTAAGAAGAGGAAGAAGTCTTCTAGACCAAAGATGTCATGACTCGAGTCATCCTTGGATGCGATAAGACATTCTTAGCCACTAAGTTGTCTCAGTAGACTTGGATGAATCCTTAGCTCATACAGAGCTCTAACTCTCATATTTAGTGAAAGCATTGACTACACATATCTATAATAATATAGTGGACCATCTCACACCAATCAATAGACATAAATGAAAGAATGATGAAAACTCAAATTCAATACTCAATATATCACCGTCTGAAAGTCTCTATATGCAAATTACGTGACTGCTAGTGTAATGACCCTAAAGGTTATTTTATTATTTTCTAAGTATTTTAACTATTTTGCCCCTTCTGCAGTCTCATCATATCAAACTAAGTATGGTTTCATGGTTTCTTCAAGTGCAGGATGAGATTTGATGTAAAAATTTGAGAATTTTGTGTTTTGAAGCCTTTAAGTTCAAAATGAGGAATTATAGGGGTCATCTAGAGTTTTGAACCTTGTATCAAAAATTCGTCAGTTTCATCAGTTCTGAAATATCGAATGTCATCTATTTACATCTCCATTTTCTATTTTAGACTTTTCGTGGTGAGTTTGGATGCTTAGACGGGATAAAGCTAAGTTGTAAGGCTTTTGGTTAAATTTGGTCAATGTTTGATAATAGAGTGTGCAGATGGAAAATTCAATAGTTCAGTTAGATATGGGAGGTGAAATTTGGCCTAAAATGAGGTCTTTTATATTTTTTCGTAAGCCCCCAAGGATATTTTGGTTATTTTAGTTAAAAATTGACCCTTAAGCAGACAAGTATAAACAGTAGTTTATTTTGAGAGTAGTATTAAAACCGCGAGGATTAGGTTGAAAGACCCGATACCAAAATTATGTTGTCAAGCATAGGAGAATATGTTGCGCACAGAGGTGTTATTATTGAACAGATTCGGGTTAGTTGGATCCACTATGTTACATTTCAGGTACTGAGTCCGTGGTGGGGCAAGGTACTCCCCTCAGCTGGTGGTCTGCTGAATTCCATGTTTGCTTACATGGTCTTATATGTTGGTTTTAGAACCTTCCACAATTTTTCAGCATTAGTATTTTTAAAATGGTTTAAACTAAGTGTATTTTATCTTATTGAAACTATTAAGATTTTCAAGTGATTTTTGAGTCTTTCACTTATATTTTAAAAAGGCGAAGTTTTGTATTATAAACTGTCAGTTTGTTTAAGTTATTGTTGTTGAGAATTTTAGTTTAGAGTCGGACTTGTCATTTTCATAATTAAAAATTTTTCAATTTTACTCTCCATTATTATGATGAAGGTTGCAGTTTTCCTTTTAAATACTTAATGTTTTAAATGCAACTACATTTTCAATATAAAGTATGTTAGCACAGTAGTGATGAGCACACAATATGTTAGCATGGTAATAGTCAGTTAGCTTGCGTTAGCATAGGAGAGAAGTGAAGTTACAAATAAAGATATTATTGCATATTATTGCTTCTTGAAATTGAGAATCAGAGTCGGAGTTTTCATGCATTGTATAGTCAAGTTCATGGTTTAGGTAGATTATTGTTGAGACATATTTATACTGCATGTTCATGTTACCTTCCTACATACTTAGTATATTCATGTACTGATCGCATATTCTGTGCTACATGTTATTTATCATGCAGGTCAAGACAACCATCTGAATATTCGCGGTTGACTTGATTTGCATTTTTTGAAAAGGTAGAAGTTGGTGAGTTCCCACTTGATCCGGAAACTAGAGTTGATGTTGTTTCATTCTTTTGCTTTATCAGAGTTGAGACACTTGAGATAGTATTGCATTCAGTTTTTGGCTAGCTAGAGGCATTGTTCTAGCATTTGTATCATTCGACTTGTATTGACTTTTAGATGTGAGGTAGTACATTTGAATTTGAAGTATTCGTATTTTTACCATATTGTTTATTCAGTCATGTGAGATGGCCCATTACTTACAATTTAATTATAAATTGCTTCCGCTGAGTGTGAGTGTTAGAGTTATGCATGATCCAAGGGTCTATTCAAGGCTACTTAGTGGCTGCGGATGTCCGGTCCGACCCAAGGGGTGACTCCAGGGCGTGACAAAAGCATAAAAATTTAAAACTTTTTAATGGTTTATAAGATTGCCAGGATATGACCAAATAGTTTATTTATACGATTAAACATTTAGAAATCACCTATGTGAGTGTGAAACGTAAAATGTTTCGAAGACAATGAGTGTAAATATTGATTCTCAATGTACTCATAAAATTAGGTAGTGTTCATGAATGAAATGAACAAAAATTTGAGTATCATAGATGGTTAAATGTTAGTTGTATGACTTGCATTATTTAGGTGATAATAAAGATTGAAGGTTATCGATTGATCTAGTGCATACGATAAGTTCACTAAGAAAAGTTCAAAGAAATAACTATTTATCCAGATGAAATTAGTCTTTGCTTGTACATTACACACTTATCCATTATATTCTTTTGTCTTATAGTCATTTCGCATTTATGTGGGAGATTGTTGGATTCTATATTTAAAGTGAATGAGAAATAGAGAAAATGAAAACTAGAGAGAAAGTGAAAAATTGGCTTTACATTAGGAGAAGCGCTTTCTTTCTCATTGTGAGAGAAAAAACTTTTTTCTCTTTATATTGAGAGACATTTCTTCAAGCTAATAGTTAGTTGAGAAAAGAATGGGCCTCGCTCCATCATCATCGTCACTCTCGTTGCTCTGCTTCGAATTTACATTTGGACTTGAATTTGTCAATCGATCGAGAGGCTATATTTTTGGGCAAAATTCGTTTAAGATTAATTATTTAATTCTAAAATTGAATCATTAATGTTTTCTTCATATGCGGTTGCAAAGTTGATGCACGGGCGCACATGCGACGTACACTGAAGAGACGTCTCACTTCAGTGTACTAATTTAGCTATGGGGAGGCATATGCCGCTGCATATGGCCATGTGTGAACCTCACATGCGATGTACACTGAAGAGACGTGTCACTTCAGTGTACTAATTTAGCCTGCATATAGCCATGTGTGAACCGCACATGCGATGTACACTGAAGAGACGTATCACTTCAGTGTACTAATTTAGCTATGTGGAGGCATATGCCGCTGTATATGAGCATGTGTGGACCGCATAAACCCAATTGCCGATTCACTGGTTTGGTTATGCAGCTGATGTGTGGCCATATATGGCTATACGTTGGACGAATATGTCGCAACACTTTCAAATCAGTGCAACTTTTCATTTGAAAATTTAAAACTTTTATAACCATTGCTTCTCTTCTCAAACAATACTTTTTGGCTATAAATATCTAATTTTTCCTCAGATATTGAAAATATTATTTTTAATTCTTTTATTTTTCTTTACTCTAAAATCTTGTGTGGTTTACTACGATTAGGTGGTTTGTTGTTCTTTAAATTTTAAGGTACTGATATTTTGATGAAGTAAATTATTTTATCCTAAAAGGATATATTCCATAACTTCGAATATTTGAAGAGAATAACTTTCTTAAAGACACACTGTGAATTCAGTGGGTTCAATTGGACGTGTTTTTACTTTGTTTTACTATTTTCTAGAATAGTTTGAACATTATTTTGTTATTTTTGTTTTTTTGAATTCAATTTTTTTCCAGAAATGACACACACCCTCATCGTGTCTTTGTTACAATGTCAGGTTGCCTGGATTGTTAAATAGTAAGCTCCCACATATTTTGGAGTTCAACAACATAGATGAATCATAATGAGGACAAAATCTAGGAGCTCAGAATTCCCATGAGACAATATTAGAATTGTTGTAAAGATATAACATGCGGAACTAACTTAATCTTTTAGTTCTGAGGTGAGTATTGCCTAAATTTGTTTAAGCAGATAACCAGTTCATTTTACAGCTTATGTAGAACTCTAACCCAATCAAACAGATGTTAGTTAAAATTTATTTACAGGTTCTACTGAAATAAACTTCAGTTTTTAGGAATTCTTGCTCTGGAAATCTTCCCAACTACTTCCATCTTTTCTCTTCTTTTTTTTTTTTTTTTCGTTTTTTCTTCCAATACAAGAAAATTTCAACCAGTCATATATTAACCTAATCATTTCTAAATTATTTTGATGATCCAGCGAAGTTTCTCCTCAACTTGAAAAGTCTAACTAATGAAAGTAGCAGAAGGAAGTTTTGTTGCTCTTGTTGATATAAAGATAAAATCCTATAGGTTAAAATTCCTCAACTTAGAAAAATTTCTGCGGGTATAATGAAAGTAGCTAGTCAATATATAGAAAAATTCAAAATATTTATGATATTATATTAGGTTATTACTGTATTAGTACTTGTTGAGGTGACCAAACGACAATGATTCGTCAATAATCGATGAATTCAACACTCTTTATGTTCTCGAAACAACAAAGAAAAAACCCAAAGTAACCTTAATTAATCTATTCCGAATTATTTCAAATAAGCCTTTGACAGGTTCTGATCAATAATTCTGTTAATGGTTGAAATAAAAAAAGTAAAAAGAGGTTTGCGTGGTTTTCTTTATTGCAAATATTAGTTAAGACTATTATTAGTACACTATTAGAAACCAATCACGTTCATGTCAAACCAGTTTCTTATTCAGCCATGAAGAATAAATCATCACTTAAAATGCCTATTCAAATCCATATATGTTTTAAGACCATTCTTTTCCCAATCACAACATTGAAGTGGCTGAATTTCATTGTCATGTGTTCAGCATATTTTTCTAAATACCACATGCAAAAATTAAAATTCATTGGTCGTAAAACTAAGGTTGTTGTTTACCTAAACATTTTTTAAAATTTTTCTCTTGGAAAAAACAGATTACTGAATAACAAATGTTGAGGATAAATCGTAGGTAAAGAGAAACTAATTATTCAAGGAAGGGTAGAAGAGAGTGGTGTTTCCTAATTTTTGTTTTTAGTACAAAGGAAAAAGATAGCTTATATTTTTGATAGTTTAAATGGACTTACCAAGATAATAAAATAATTACTCGTTGAATATAACCCCACATGGTTTAACTTATGTATCACCCCATTACCTAAATAGATTTTATACTATTACACTATTCATGATTTGGTACACAAGATATTGTGATATGAGTTCGGTAGTTCCTAATCCGTTTACTATTGCTTAGCATCCTTAAAATAAGATATTAATTTGCTGCAAAGCATATCCTCATATCGAGTTAGGAGGGCAAACTAAGTACACACCCATATTGTTTTCTCTAAAGTCTAAACTTTTGGATGTAGTAGAGAAAAATATTTGTTAACTCCAAAATTATACATATGAATGTGAATAGACTTGATGAGTAATCGGTAGGTAGGATTAGAGGAACAAATTTTATAAGATGTACTTAGGACAATGTTAAATTAAAGGGGTGGTGTAGGTGGGGGTTGAGGTTTAAATTCGAAACTTGTTACGTAATGAGAAATGATGCTGTTCTAGGACGAAAACTCTTGTGTTTTACTTAGAACTTAAAGGTCATCTTGCCCCTATATCATATCATCCAACTATATATATTCTCACACTCATTTTGCAGTTTGTAATTGAAAGGAGTTAAACACTCTACTATGTACGATAATTATGATATACTTTCAATAATATTCCCTACCTACATAAACCAAATACAAAGAAAAGTCCGGTGTCGAAAAGAAAGTTCTTCACCAAAGAGAAGTTTCTTCGTATCGAAAAACAATGAAACGGTTAATAAGGTTATGTGGTCACTTTTATTAAAAAATATACTAATTAAAAAGCTTTATAAGCAAATTATTCAAATATTATATGTTAAAAATTCAAAATAAAAAAAACATCTTTAATCCGTCGCAATTAATGGAAAAAATAATAATCAACCCTTAATCCATAGCTATTTGTGACACATTCAACTCCCCAACTCATCAACATTTGTGATGCGATCAAGAAAATTTGTCGGTTTAAGCATGATGATACTGTTGGCGCAAATTAGTCCAAAAATCTCCCACAGATGTCATGCCAGCGGATCTTTGTATGTGATGATAGCAAGCAATTATAGGGATTAATAGTTGAGTTAACACAACATTGTAATTAAGTAGAAGTTGTATCATGAATGACAAAAAAGACATAGGCATCATGGGAACAGTCAGTTATGGCGGCACAGAGTTTATGATCAACTTAGTTTGTTTCAAGAAATTAAACAATGCATATGGGAGATGATGTAAAATATGTAGATAATCAGCATGAACAGTCAGTTTTGTCTCGTGTTTTGCTAAAACATGCTAGTTTGGATAACAACAAATTACTACATGAGATTAGCCAAAAACTTTATACACATTATTTCTTTTGTCTCAATTTAATTATGTTTCTTACTCATCATTTTAATATTCTATTTCATAAATAATGTCAAATTTTATATTTAGTCTCTGCAATTCCCCACTACTCTCTGCAATTATCTACTATATAAAAATAGCTAAAAACACTACTACAACTTTAACTATAAACTGGAAACTTGTTCTTGAATAATTTAGATTTTGACTATGAATTGAAAATCTTATTCTTGTACAATTATGACTATATTTTTTATTTAGACATGAATTAAATAAATTTCAAAGCTCTAAACCAATTAATTTTAATTTCTTATTACAACTTTGAATTATTCTTCGAACACTCTTTAATTTAAAGTCACAATCTTTTAAAAATCTATAGACTTAAATATGACTCTTATTTCGATATAGATAATATACTATTGTAGATAAAGTTTATTTGCCTTAGATCAATTAAGTAGTACTTTTGATGTCAGTGGTCCCTCCATCCGATCGATCCCAATGCCTATAGTCCATATAACCTGATGTTAGACTACTAGCTTGTTGATGCTAATAAATACAAGAATTGAGAAAAAGTAAAGGAAAGAGGTAAAGAACAAAAAAATTAACGAGGTTTGGTAATTTGCTTACATCTTCGAGAGTTATGAGCTGTTGAGATTTTATTACTATATGTTTTTGTTAGATATTTAGTTTAGTGAGTGAATGAAAAGAAAAGATTGATTGGAAAGTCAAGCAAAGAAGTGTACCGAAACGAGGGGCCTAATCAATCTCACATGTTGCTCCAGGTTCAAAGACTATCTTCAGAATTCCAAGAGCCTAATGAATCATTTTTTGGATTCAATGAATGACATGCCAAAAGTCATGGATGAATTTAATGAATCCATCTCAAGAGTTTCTTGAGTTAATGGATATGAATTCTGACTTTATGCATATTAAGTGGTTGAATCTGAACAGTTTCCAATCAACCAAAGGTCACATTCAACTATAAATAGCCAACCTTTCTTCATCAAAACACACAACAAAAATTCTGAAAACTTTCTTTTATCTTCTAATTTCTAAGTGTTCATCAAATTCCTCTTCGGTCCGTTGATGAAGTTGTTTAAGTGCAAAACAGACTTCACGTTTTCTGTTGTATCCTGGGAGACAGACGCTATAGAAAAAACCTCTAGCACTATCTGTAAGGGGGCGAATCTATTTTAAGGAAATTATGTTGAACATAAGCATCGGAATTTCCTACTCTCTGTTTTGTAACAGCTTTAGGTTACGGATACAGAATATATATATAAGTAACCTTGGTACTCCGCTCCAACATCTGTCCCCTCGTCTTAAGTATGAGTCATGTCATACCTAACACTATCCAATTTCCATAGTCAATATCAAATTATGCAATCGTAATGGTCTCGAGATGCATTAGTAAATTAAATAGTAACTAACATTTAATTACTCCTACTTTTGTTTATCATTGGAAATGGATAAACATGTACATACGAATATATTGAGGCAATTAATTAAATCAGGCTACTAATTGTCTAACGGAAAAGACACAATACTATTCGATATTTCACGAAACATCCGACCTTAAGAAAAGCTAGAGACATCATGAAGCCCTTCTAGAATAAAACGTTTCCTTCCACGACTTCTATTGGGGTCTCAGGCTCAGGGTGTATTTCCATAGGGGATTCGCTATAATTTGTGAAGTCCCATCCCTCGATCTGTCCTGCGAGCCTCTCTCTCTTGCCGACTTCCATGCCTTTTTTTATTGAAACGCATAGCGGAAACTTAGTACATCAAATTGTCTTTTTTTTATGGGCTCCACATAAGATACTTGGGTTTCTATTTGAGACAACAAAGGGAAGGTGCGGACCACTCGATCATTCTTGGTAATACATCGTGTTTATTCAATCATAATTTCCTCCTTAAATAGCTCACTGACCCCAAGGCTCTCTTGCCTAGGAAAATCAAAGGTTTGAGGAGTAACTTTAGCCTTTAAATTTACCGGTTCCAAAGCAATCTTTCCCCAGGTTTAACACATGGCCTTTTCAAGATGTATCTCGACTATCTACTTGGCAGGGTACCCGTCACCTTTGCCCCTATTTTCCCTACATATTTAGGAAAGGGAGAGCGTTTCCCTGCCAAGTTTAGTTCAGATTCGGCTATATCCTCCTTCTTAGGACAACTATTCTGCTTTGAGGGAGTCTCAATGGGGGCCCTTCTATGGCCTTGTGGAACCACACACGACTCTTGTGTGGCTAGATTTTCCTGAACCCCTCTTAGGCCTAAGATCCCCAATACAGCAGCAATATTTCGAGGATGAGGAGAGGACTATGCATTTACTTCTCAGGCTAGCGATAATAGGTGGAGATCCACCTATCTTCCCCATTCTTTAGTCATCACAAAATTGTATTATGTCATATTTTTTGGATGGTTGAAGAGACACTTTGTATCTCGGATGTCCTCATCAAGTCCCTTTCTGACTTTATAAGGACATCTTTTCCCGGGAGAAAGTTTGAATTCTTTGGGAGACTTTAAGCCTTAGGATGATGATGAGACATTGTTCCTTTCCAGATTCTGATATGGCGTTGCAGATCCTTTTTTATTTTTCTATATGTATAGTATTCATGCTTTGTTTGCTTAGCTATTTAGTGGTTTTGGGTCCCACTTAAAGGATCCCGATATGATTGTAAAGTAATGATTTTAGATTTTTTTTGTCTTCTGGGATCCTTGTCCAATTTATATTTTTCCTTTTTTTTTCTTAACAATCTTTTGTGATAATTAATCTTCTGTACTTTAATGTGAAAATCCACTCTGGCAATACCCGAGCCCTTAATTACTTGTTTGTATAACGATTTGTCATCCCTCTCAAAATAACATTGCTTGCTGACATTTAGAGGGATTCTGGTCGGCCTAGTAGGTCGTTGGGCCATAGACAACATGAATGGCTGATGACTGGTCTTTATTTACATAAGCCTCTTAGGTCATTTAATCAGTTCGGCTTACTGTCTCGACCGCATGTGTCTTTGTGCCTCTTTAAACCTCAAAAAAATCAAGGAGAAATTCCTTTTATTTTTCACAATATTGTGCACCTAAGTATGGTTGTCTCCTAGATAACTTTAACGCGTAGCCTTAGAGTATGAAACATAGAATGATCAACACTAGAAATAATAATCGTCACGAATAATTATTCGTATTTATCTCGTGCTTGGGCATCTCAGGCCTATCTTTGAGACGGTGCTAGGCTTCATTGCTATTCGATGGTTGTGCCGATTTCAAGGTAAATTTACAAACAAGGTTGGGGGTCAATCTTCATTTGTGCAAGTCAGTCCTAAATCTTAGTATGGGTCTATCTAGATCTTTAGTTGGTATGAGTTTGGAATCATGGCTTCCTCTCCTTTTCGAGTCATGGAAAGATCGCCCTTAGACTCTTTCTTAAGGATATCTTAGGAGTATACGATGGAATACTAGACATCATCGTCAAAAGTAAACTCGCTGCTCGACCACGTACACAGTTGTAGAAGTCAAGGAAGAACTCAAAATTTAAACCATAGCGAACCTCTTTAAACTTTTTACTCATGCCTCTATTTCCCATTGCCTCTTACACAATAAGTGTGTCCCTCATTCGTTGGAGGTCCCTCAATGGGAGAAGAGTCCCTGCCAAAAAGTGAACAACCGGCTTCTATGTGCTCCTAGTCCCTACTTTTTTTGTGTGACAGCTCCTCAGTCATTCCCCCTAATAACATAGACAATAGGGGCTCCATATGCCTCGACCTGTCCCTTGTAAAGCGAAAACACAAAATAGAATATTGAGTCAGACGATCGTCCCCTTTATCGATTGTGAACTCGTCTTCCCCCTTTAGTATCAACGCCCCTCAGATGGGAATCCCACTAAGATAGTCCTTTATCCGTCACAAATGTCGAACCTCGAACAGTCACAACCCATATCCCTACAATGTAGAGACACAAAAAGAAATAAGCTACAGGATGTGAATTTAAAGCCTACAAAATTGCTCATTTTGGTACAGCTAATTTTGTACGCTAATCAAGAGCAAACAGTATGACCTTAGCTTTACGTTTAACAGTAAAAGAATTAAAAATAAAGCAAGTAATATAAATAATTAGCAGATAAAGTAAACAAACAGAGATTCGTAGCAAATCTAAGTCAGCTGTCGGGGGATGTTTCTATCAATATATAGCTGAGAGCGTCTAATCTCGGATCTATACAATGGGAGAAAGCAAGCAAGAAATCGTGAAGAATAATACTAATTCTTGATAACCAAGATAGAGAAAAACTATTACTTGATGAGTATGGGGATGAAGCATGATCCTTTACAAAGGGATGGGAGTACTTATTTATAGGGCTATTAAGGGCAAGCCTCAAACAATCAAATGGCAATATTTTCTTGGTCACCTCTTCTTTAGCTTTTGGAGTATGCCAAACCTAGTACCATACACTTGACATGGCAACGTCGAGTGCTGCCCTGGCTCATGTATCCTCTAACGCATTATCCTCTCTATCGGCTCTTTGTATGTTGATGCCATTATCTTTATCTGGTCTAGGACATCTTCGTTATCACAAGCGTCCCTCATTATCTCGAATGTCTTTGCAGTCTCAGGTGCCCTTCTCATCTCAGGCGTCTTATGATTCAGTCCTTGCACGTGATCTATCGTGTTGGCCTCATATTGACATAGTGTTGTTATGATTGAACCTTGGTCTTGCCCTGCTTATCCTTGGCCCAAATGGCCCAGTTTAAATCAAGTGATTTTACCCCATACATGGGAGCAGATCTAGAGTGTAATAAGGGGTTTCATTCGAACCCCCTCTGCAAAAAGTTATACAATATATATATATATAAGGTATAATTTAATCTTTGTGAAGATTTATATTGAATGTTAATCCCATAAACATAAGAGTAGAGGTTGGCTCAATGGATGAGAGGTTCAAAACTCACCTTGAAGTTCCAAATTCAAACCTCAACCACTACTATTTTATTTTTTTGAACTTACCGAACCCCCTT
>JBDJHY010209563.1:0-11443 GCA_039654485.1 Withania somnifera | reverse complement strand
TAGTCTTCCACTTTGGCTTCGGACTACGGTGTTTGGTTCTCCTACTGGTGGTATAGTAGGTGCCATCATGATCCATAAAATCGGGTCGTGACAGGTTGAGTGGATGTTGGTGTAGGGTATATCATTTCTAGATGATGTTGATCATGCTAGGAGCATAGCTGAGTTATACCTCATATCCCAAGGGAGTAGCGAGAAGAGACAACATTATGAGGGCGGTTATTCTAGAGCTCAATCTAAGGGAATAAACTTCAACATGGGTCAGACTAGAAGGGAATGGGTGTTTTTAGTGTAGAGATCATAGACACCTTTTCAGAGATTACCCTAGAGGTGTTAGAGGTAATGTTCATCCAAAAATCATTTTGGAACCTGGTGGTCTTTACTGATCGGAGCGTCGGATTAGAATTTTGATGATTCCATCACCTCGAAAATAGTGATTTTGGGCCAGTAGGATGTTTGGTTCTCTTCTCGGGGTGTGCGAGCTCATTTTAGGATCGGTTGTGGAAGACTTGAAAATCTCCTCTCTTGATCCCGTGCCTTTATTTGGAAGTTTTGCTGTTGCTGAATTTTTTACAGATTCCAGTTACTAGCGTGATCATGGTAATTTAGTTTCCCTCCCTATTTGTGCGATTGCGCCCCTGTATCGCAATCTCAGTAATTGCGTAGCACCTTTATTTAGTGCAAACGCTCTGCCAGGCACGAATGAGCCAATTCTAATTTTCCCAAATTTAGAGCGATTACAATGTTTAGTGAGATAGTGCTAAGGCCTGACTAGTTTATAAGCTGTCAGGGGCACAATTTCAGTTCATTTACTCCGTGTTTTCTCCTTCAATTCTCCCCTTCATTGACTCTTTCTAACCAAATTCAAGGGTGAATTGGTGGGTATTGTTGGTTTTGATCCGGGGATCGCTTCTGGTGCATTGTCCTCAATTTTGGGTAAGTTTTTCCTCCCCTTTCCCCCTCTTCAATATTTTCTAGAGCCCTAATGGTGGTTTTATAAATCTTGGCTAAATTGTGGAGAATTCTTGTGTCTTAGTGTGGTAGTGAGGAGTTGGAGTTGTGGTTAGCTTTCTCTTGTAATCTCTTTTTCTTTACGTGTGAGGTTTTCACTTTGTTTTCGCTAAAACTCTTCGTGGGATGTTTTCTCCTTTTATATGATGTTGCTTTTGGCCAATTGAGGACCTTCTAATAGTCCAGTTGAGCTCAAACTGGGACTACCTGTTCCTTGAGCTGAGGCTGTCATTCTAATATAGTTTTTTTATTTTTTTGAGCCGCAAGCCCATAGGCTAAATTTCCAACACGATATATTTAGGGCAATATTAATCTTAAAATTTATCTCTTGACCTGTTAATTCTGTTTGTGATAGTTTTGGGCATATATGAAGTTTTTTAAGCAGTGCAAGCGACTTACAGGAGCTTTTCACCGGTGTCTAGGTAGGCTAGGTTTTTTGTACTTCTTAGAATGGGTTCATATTTAATGTTAGTTGGTTCCGGCCAGGCGGTGGGATGGATAATTAGTTAGTATGCCCTTCCTTCTTTTTTATTTTACTTGGTTACTCTTTTGGGGCCAGTGTGGGGGGAGAGGGGGCTCGTTGTTAGCTATAGTTTGTGAATTGAGGCATGGGCCTCCTGGGTACAGACCCTAAGCTTTGCATTAATAGGGAGGAGTTCCACAGTATTGTAACTAATAGGGCTGAGTCCCCCTTGATTGGCACTAATAAAGGCGCGATCCTTTGGGTACAGACCCTGAGATTGATAATAATTTGGTGGAGTCCCCCGGTATTTGCATTAATGCGGCACACACCCCCGATATTGGATATGTTCTTGTCTTATCCTTTCCGCATGGCAACCACTGATCGGTATCAATTGTCCAAATTTTCTTTCCAGCACCCTATGCATTCATTCTTATGTGTGTATACTCACCGGGCTTAAGAGGGAGTTATGGAAGGTTTGTTTACTTTATGTATCTAGTGGTGGGATGGGGCATATAAGATTTTATCTATTTACTGCTTTCCTTTCTGCTTATGTTCTTTCTTTCCCTTATTTTTTAATCGTTCTAGTCATCGATCGAGTTTAGATGGATACCAGGTACACTTCCGTGGGCTCGTGACTTGCATTAGTTATCCGTAGTTATTTTCCTTTCTATTAGGCCTTATTTTCCTATTGACCTATTTTACTTACTCGTTGCTTCTTACTTGTATTTGATTTGAGCTCGGTCGGTCGATGATGCCTACTAGGTACCTTGTGTTTTGGTACTCTTACTGCACTTCTGTACCATTTTGTTAGTGTAGATTCTGGAGAGGGTGTTTGCAGTAGACGAGATCATGCTGAATAGAGGGTCAGGTTTATTTTAGAGTTCAAGGTAAGCTCTAGTGTTTTGGCTGAGCCTGTTCTCCAGTGTGTTAGGTGTCTGCCTTATCCTGTTCAGGGAAGATAGGTTTTGTATTTGCCTCCTTTTAGTGTAGTTGTATATATATTATCTTTTGATTAATCTTATGTAGTTAGCTCCATTTGTCAGTCACCATTCCTGGAAGGTGTTGAATATCTTTTGTTGTTATATATATTTCTTCATCATACTCCTTCTTGCTTTATTTCGGATGGTTATTTGTTATTAGCACATTGTTTGTCACTCCATGCCGAGGGATTGGGCTTGTCTACCGAAGGGTTGTAGATGAAGTCATGATTCGAGTTTTGGGTCATGATAGAGTGGTATTAGAGATAGGTTTCCTCAATTTTTTTGACAATGGATAATGTGTCGATAGAGTCCTACAGAACAATGTAGAGACGTCTGTTTCCTATCTTCAGGAGGCTACAGGGTTTTATAGGAATGGAATCTCTTTCTTTGCTCTCCTTATGCGTAATACTTGCATCAGTTTCTAGAAGTGTCTATTTCACTTCACTCTTTTAGCAAATGGTGCATATTTACAGTTCTTCGATTTATAATGATCCTCCTTTAGATGCGCATGAGACCCCACTAGGGGGTAGAGATGGGGTGACAATAGGTACTCAGCCAGTTGGTACTACTTTGATATTTTTTCCCAGATTATAGTTTTATAGATCTGTCACCAACTCAATAGACTACTACAGTGCCTTAGCAGTAGTTTTCACAACCCTAGTTCTCCTGTTAGTTCAGCCAGTTGCATCACATCCTATTTATGTACTAGTATTTACACACTAGGCCGATGCTAGAGTTCTTCAGTCAGATGAGGTAAGGAAGATGCTTAATTAGTTTCTCCATATAATGCTAACTCGGTTCTTGAGAAAGTATGAAAGGACACCATCGAGTTTATCACTATTTGTGAGGAGACATTGAGGACCTTGGAGTTATTGGATTGGCATAGGTGGTTTTGTTACCTATCTTTTTAGGGACATATGAGCCGCTGGTGGAGGGTGACTAGAGACCACATGCCAGCTGGGTCTCTACCGATGACCTGGAGAAATTTTTAGAGGCCTTCTTGTCCAAGTATGTGCCCTATAGTGCCCGAGAGAGGCTTAGATCGAAGTTTAATCTTTATGACAGGGGTCCTTGTTAGTTACAGAGTATGAGGCTATATTTGTTGAGATATCGAGGCATACAGTTGATTTGGTTCCAACTAAGGAGAGCGGATTTGTCGCTTTAGATATGGACTGAGGCTTGATTTCTATATAAAGGTGGAATGGTGTTGATGTTGGGGAGATCTTTTCCAGATGTTGTTGATCATGCCAAAAGAATGGATGAACTATACCTGTATCCCAAAGGAGTAGAGAGAAGAGGTAGCATTATGAAGAGGGTTCTTTTGGAGCCCGGTCTGAGGTCTTGGACTTCAATAGGGGTCAGACCAGCAGGGAATGGGTATTTTTGGTATGGAGATCATAGACACCTTGTTAGAGATTTCCCCAGAGGTATTAGAGGTAGTGTTCATGGAGCTTGTTACAAGTGTGGGGAGTTTGGTCACCTGATAAGGGATTTTCCACGACGTGGGATCGACCAAACACAATATCCTATGCAGCCACTTCTAGAAGTAACATGGTTAGAGATGGTCGGGAGGTAAGAGGGGTTGCTCAGAGAGTTAGAGCAAAGGATTCATGGATGGTCCCCATCAGCAGTTGTTTGCACTTTTAGGTGGGGCTGAGGCGAGAACCTTAAATGATTATGATGTTCATGGTTTGTTTCTAGGGCTATAGGTTTTCACATTGTTTTATTTTGTCTTGTGATTTTTTTTTAATTTAATGAGTTTTTCTATGTTTACCAGTGAGTTCTAACCTAGGTTTCGAGAGTTGTTACATATATGGAAGGGATCCTATTAGTGGATAGAGTGTTGGGTTGTGTGTGTTTTCAGTGTGGAGTCATGAAATGTAGGGTGACTTGGAGAGTTATATGTGCTTGACCTTTATGTGACTTTTTGTTTTCCTTTCTTTTATGCGGTTCTGGGTCATTTATTGATGACCTTTTCCTTTAGCCGTGCCTTCTGTACCTTGTTGAGGGATGTTAGGACCATTTAGGCACTCACTGGGTTGGCTTCTGCTTTGATCGTGGGCCTAAAGATTGGATTTTCTCCAAGGCATTCCTTAGACCTTTTTTTCATTATTTCTTTGTCATTTCCTTTCCTTCTATGTCCTTTTCTCTTTTCATAGTTGGGTGTTTGGGTGTGAGGAGTGCTTCAGTTTTTATGGGTAGTCGTGCTTCATTTTGTGGTGGATTGCGCGTGTGGCTTCTTGGGGTGTTTCCTTGGGTTGGTTTGGTAGTCATGGTTTATGGTCAGTTTTCATGGTCTGTCAACATGGTTTTGCTTTAGCCTTTAGTTGCTATCTGGTTCTAGGGTGCATCTGAGTGAGTTGGTTCAGCTGATGGTGTGATTGACCTAAGGGGTAGTTGTCGGCCTCATGGTGAAGGTGCTAGTTAATTGGGGTTTAAAAGGGTTCCAGTTGCGAAGTGTTATTGGACACATGTTGTTTTTTGGATGGGTTGCTGAGATTTGGGAAGGGGTATAAGAGCCCAATACAACTTAACCAGTTCGAGTCTCTAGGTATTGTCCTTTTTCTTCCTTTCGAGGACGAAATTCATGTTTAGTGGTGGATGTTTTAATAACCTGTTTGTTATTTCCTTGCTCTCTACCTTTTCCATATTTAGAGCTATCTGGTAGTTTCCCCAATTCATTTTTGACTTGATGGGACTGGTAGTTAGGTTCCTTGGCAGTTCGTTTACCCTTTATCTCAGTTTCCATGTTTTGAATTTTCAGTTTTAAAATGGCGGAACTTGAGAGTTAATGTGTAGCAAACGTGCTCAAAATCAAATTCTGAGAGTTTCGTTAGCTACAGAATTCCACCTTTGTCTAGATTGACCTTGAGTTCGTGTCCTGAGGTTTTCATTTTGAGTTTTAATGATTTTGTGGAAATTTGATTCAGCTAAAGGTCATTTCGGAGATTGGTTGGTATTTTGGTGATCGGAGCATCAGATCAAAATTCTAATGAATCCATCAGCTATGGAATGGTAATTTTTGGCCAGTAGGGTGGTTGGTTTATTTCCCGAGGTGTCCAGGCTCATTTTGTGACCCGTTGTGGATGATTAAAAAATCTCCTCTTTTGATTGGTTTGGGTTGAGGGTTCTTTCCGCTCAAACAACTCGTTATCCATTTCGTCGGCTCAAAGTTGAGTCCGTAATGTCTTTTCCACTCAAAATACATATTTGGTTTATTATTGTTGGACTCTGTGTTGATCACGGGAATTCATTTGGAAGTTTTATATTGTAAAATTTTCTTCAGATTCCAAGTACCAGCGCGATTGTGGTCCCCTTGCGCGATCATGGAAATTCAGTTTCCCTCATCTTTTCTATGACCACACACTGTACTGTGATCGCGGTAAGTTGCCAGAGCCTCCATTTAGCGCAAACGTGCTAACCAGGCACGATTGCGCCAATACCTCATTTCCCTCATTTAGCAAGATCAAGGGGGTTTAGTGCGATCGCGCTAAGGCATGACCAATTTATAAACTCACAGGGCCACTATTTTAGTTCATCTATTCCGTGTTTTCTCTTTCAATTCTACCTTTTATTGACTCTTTCTCACCAAATTCAAGGGGGAATTGGTGGGTATTGTTGGCGTTGAGCCAGGGATCTCTTCTTGGCACATTGTCCTTGATTTTTGGTAAGTTTTTCTTCTCATTTTCCTCCTTTTCAAGCTTTTGTAGAGATCTAATGGTGGTTTTATAAACCTTTGATAAATTATGGAGATATTTTTTTTATTAGTGTGTTAGTGAGGAGTTGGAGCTATGGTTAGCTTTCTTTTGTGATCTCCTCTTCGTTTCAGGTGAGTTTTGCACTTTGTTTAACCCCGAAAATCTTCGTGGAATATTTTCTCCTTTTGTATAATGTTTCTTTGGGCTGATTGAGGACTTTTTGGTGGTCAATTTATCTCAAACTGGGACTATGTGTTACTTGAACTGAGGCCGTCATGTCGATATAGTTAGTTTATATTTTCATGGGCTCGCAGGCCCATTTTAAGCATGATTTCCAACCGAATATGTTTAGTGCAATATGTGTCTTAAAATTCTTTTATTGACCCGCTGATTCTATTTCTGATATTTTTGGACATTTTTGAAGTTGTTCAAGTTGTGCACGCGATTTGCATGAGCTTTTCGCCGGCATCCAGGTAGGCTAGTCTTTTGTTACTTCTTAGACTGGGTTCATGTTAGATGTTAGTTGGTTCCAGCCAGTCGGTGGGCTGGATAATTAGTTGATATGCTTTTCTTTCTATTTTATTGTGCTTCTTACCCTATTGGGGCCCGTTGTCAGCTATACTTTGCATATTGTGTGCCCGGTTTGCGAGGGATGTAGTGTGGCTTTCGTGTTGGCGCTGGAGTACTTGATAGTTGATCGAGTGAGATGTGATCTTAGATGGTGGATTTTGGCCTTTCTAGACTTCGAGTGCGTTTACTATTTGCTTTGCTGACCCGCGTTCATGCATTTTACATTATGGTTCATCAAAATTTCTCAGCGGATATTTTAAATACCAACTTAGATGGTGGATTTGGCCTTTCTAGACTTCGAGTGCGTTTACTATTTGCTTTGACTGACCCGCGTTCATGCATTTTACATTATGGTTCATCAAAATTTCTCAGCGGATATTTTAAATACCAACTAAGATTTATAATACTAATAAATCACCTAATATCCCAGTTATTTTTATCTCTTTTTTGAAATTCAAAAAAGTAAACGATTTTATAAGGGATTTCTGTGGTTATTGAGCACGGGCGTGACCCGATCTATGACAATGGTATAATTGGGACTAAACTAATACTAGAAGGTTTTCTCGACTTAACCATTAATGGAAATAGTGATTTTCTTACCTATAGTTATACGTTTGCCATGACCACCCTGTGGTATGGCACTATTTTCACAGATAAAAAGGGAAAATAGTTTTTCAACTGTCAGGAATGTTATGTTTGCACTAATGGGGCGGAGTCCCCCCATATTGGTACTAATAGAGGAGCGGTCCTCTAGGGAACAAACCCTGAGATTGGTACTAATAGGGCAGAGTCCCTCGGTATTGGCACTAATAGAGGTGCGGTCCTTCGGGGAACAGACCCGAGATTGGCACTAAAGGGCAGGAGTCCCCCAGTATTGGAACTAATAAAGGCGCAGCCATCCGGGGCACAAAACCTGAGATTGGCATTAATGGGGCATAGTCCCCAAATATTGGCACTAATGGTGTGGAATCCCCCGGTATTGACACTAATAAGGGGACCCCCATTATTGGATAGTGGGGCAGGTTAATTTCGAAGGTTAAGGTATTCTCCAACATTCGGGTTGAGCCTGTTCTCTGCTTGTGCTGAGTTTTTACCTTATCCGGTTCAGGACAGACATATTTCAAATTTACCTCTTGTTGAAGTAGTTGTATATATTATCTTTGATTACTCCAATGTAGTTAGCTCTATTTTGTCACAGTCACCAGTCCGGGAAGGGTTGAATATGTTTTTTTTGTTATATATATTTCTCCATCCTACTCCTTATTAATTTATTTCTACTGGTTATTATTTATTGGCCCATTGCTTGTTGCTCCGGGCCGAGGGATTGGGCTTGTCTACTAGAAGGTGGTAGACGCCATCAGGATTCGAGTTTTGGGTCGTGACATACCCGAGGTTGTGGCTCAAAATTCTAAGGTTTGGGTTGCGCTTGAGGCTGTACCTCCATATTCTATACTGAGACCGTGCCCTTTCCAATTAACGAGTTAGTGATCTATATAGGTCCAAAACCATAGACAGTTTATGCATAAAATAGATCTATACCATCGCATGGTCGTGGAAAGTATATGTGTATATATAAGAAATCTCTTTCAAGTTTTAGTCGGTAAAACATTTCAGTTTAGTCAAACAAGTATATGTTTCTTAGCTAATTCCTTAGTTGTACCCGTAACTACCTACATCACAATCCCATGTCTAGAAATCCATGCATGCGACACAAACATAACAAAAATACACCCTTGGTATCACTAGGATTAGCCAAAGCCACCAAATAAGTGCAAAACTCACCAAGGTAAACACAACAACCTATCACCATCTCTGAAGTCCAAAGGACTCTAGCACAGGCAAAATAGTGCTATACCTCTGCTTGAAAATCAAGCTTAAAAACAGCCCCGTGGATTCCAAAACCCAAAAAATAAAACTAAAAATACCAAGTGGTAGGCATCAGCTTAGGGAACACGTGGTTCAAATTTGAGCTTAAACGGACCCCAAGTGGGTCCCCAATTGGCCAAAGAAAGTTATGTAAAATAAAAGAAAATTAAGGAATTTCTACACAAAAATTAATAAGAAGATGATCTGATAATGATGAGAAAATGCTCCCCAAAGCTTTCCCAAGGATCCCCCAACAATTTACCAACAATGCACCTCAAAATACCTCAATTTAAACCAAGAAGTATAATTATAAAGAAGAAATTCATATGAGGAATGAAGAGGAAAAGGTATGGATTTAGCCTCTAATAGATCCTCCTCGATCACAGACTACTCACCATAAATATGGAGTCCACTCAGCTAGGACCTCACAATCGCAGGAGATCCATTACAAATATGGTGAAGACCGGCCTGTGTCTGGGTCCTTTCGGGGCATTGTAATTCGAGGGACAGGTTTATATAGACCTGTACATGATGAGATACGATCACGGCTCATGACCTATTCAACATGATTGTGCCTCCCTGAATTTTCTATGTATCACGATCATAACCAAAGGTTTGTGTAATGCCCAGTCACCCCTGGGTGCCATAAGGCATCCTTAGTTACTGAGTTGCATCGGCAGCCTTTGACAGACCCTTGGATCATCGCACATCTTTAAGCATTCACTCTCAGTGGAAGCAAATAGTAAATAAATAAGGTTGTGATGGACACTTCACAAGAATCAAAGAAAATACTGCTGAAATAAATATAAAACTCCAAGTGCAAAATCATAATATGAATGTGTCCGAAAGCCTCCAGACTCATGAAATACTAGGTTGCTAAAACAAGTCCCTAGCTAACCTTAGAATAAATGAAATAACTAATTAATAGCCTGCTACCAAGTTTTAATAATGCCAATAATCCAATGAAGTAAAATGATCCCCGAATCACGGGAACTCACCAATCTCTGAGCAGCTAAGAGTAGCAGATCCGGTCAACCTCAAGTGTGAGGATGGCTAGATGAACCTATATATGTGAAATACATGCAATACAAGGAAATATATGATCAGTACATTTGAATTCACTGAGTAAGTGGGAAGGTTACAACAGTAATCAACATGCTAAAAGTAAACATGTAAGAAACATGAATAGCTATACAATGCAGGATGAAGTGGTAGTGACCTTACAAGGTTTCAATAGTTGAGTATTTTCTAGTTCAAGTAAATCAAGTAGTAAATCGCATTATTTAATATAAACAAACTTTCAAATACCGACTCATGACATGGTGGGAGGTTCTATAACTAACATATAAGACTATGTGAGAAGTTATGGAATACAGTCTATGTCGTGACTGGTGCGTGTACTATATCCTGCACAGATATAGTACCTGTCTATAACCTAGTGGATCCAACTAATTAATTTCAAGTAGGCTCTCATTGGGCCATATCATATCATCCTATGGTAGGCAACGTAGTTGTGGGATTGGAGCTTTCAACCTAATCTGCTCAGTGCTAATACTACTCCCTAAATATACCGCTTCCCCTGACTTAATAAGTTAAATAATATAAGTGAAAAACTTTCAAATATCATGTATTAGCCTCTTTGGGAAAATTCTTGTCAATCTATTCTTAACTTAATTAAATGTCATGTCTGAGCCAAAAACATAGGCAAATACCCTACCAAGTTCTCAAATTTTGATACTTATGACTCAAGTTCATCAGAAGATCATATATAAACTTAGCCCTCAAAATATTGAAAAAATTAAATCCACAATATACTGTAACATAATTAAAGCATGAATCATAATATGATGATATAAGAATTCATGCAAAATTTTCCAATAATATCTATAAATCATGGCAAGAATGAGTTTACAATATAAATATTCAAAGTTAACAATTTTCTTTATAACATAACTCATAAAAGATTAGGGTTGGGGAACAAGGGAGGAAGAATACCCTTGTTCATGATCTCGCGTACCTGAGACTTAGAGAAAATCCTTGGGAACTGAAAATGAGGCTTTTTCTTTAACCCTTAAGACAAAACCCTAGTTATTCAATCTTAAGTGAATTAATCAATGTTTTCGACTTGTATATGGGTTTTTGAATAATACAATCATTAGGGAAATTTTAGGTTTTTATACTGTACTTAATGAGCCTAAAATGACATAGTAAAATTATTAAAGAGTGGGGAATGACCCAAAAGTCCCTAGGGAAAACAGGTGAAAATTGAACCCTGGTAGGTTTCCACGGATGGTTCTATGGTCCATGAAACCCTACCACGATCCGTGAAATAAACCGTAAAAACTGGACCCTAAACTTGTCACACTGAAATCAAATGATGGTCTATTCAATGGACTCTCATTTCAATCCATGAACCATAATATGTTTCCATGGGGCCATCCTACACTTAGAAAATTATAAGAGTTTTTGGACCCAAATGAAATAAGGATCTACAAATCATGGTTTGAATGGTCCATAGATCGACTCGTGGATCAAAGGTAGAAAGGGAGGCTTCACTAGAAAGGTTCCACAAATGCTTCCACAAAACATGGAACCCTTCTACAGTCCATGGTCCATTTTGTGGCAACCTGGTAATTCCAGATTTCGATGAAATTTTACGTACAGTTTTTGTATAGACCAGTAACACCCCTAGCATGATTTTAAGGTGTTTTTTTTATTCAAATCCACTAGGTAATGTGCCTAGGTTATTTTATAAATTTATCAAATAACTTCTTTACATAAGTAGCCAAATCTAGCATAATTAAGAAAATCTAAGCTAATACCCAAACTAGGACTTATAGAATATCCTTGTTTGGTAA
>JBDJHY010209553.1:0-11443 GCA_039654485.1 Withania somnifera | reverse complement strand
TTTGTGAGCCCGCATTGTGTTTGGGGTTGTATAGAAAACTTCATGTTTCTCTTAGTAATAATTATATCATAACCTGGGTTTTAATTATACTAATATCTAAAAGATCTTTTTCCTACTTATACATACCCTTTCCATGACCATATTGTAGTATGAATTTATTTTTCTAAATATAACCAGAATCACCTTGTCTAAAATGAAACTAGGTTTTAAATAGTTTATGAATACTTTATACGAATATTGGACTGTACAAATCTATTATATCATAATATTTACCCTATTTTGTAAATTTCACAGAGTTTCGGGATTTGCCTTTATGACAGTACTTTAGTTTTACTAAGGTATCTTATCGGCCCGAGCCTGGGTTGAAACCTTTGTCCTATTGTTATTTCCCTGAGATGGATATTCTCGGGTTCTTTTTTCATGTGGGATTGGATCCTTTCACAGGCCCTGCCGGCCTAGCTCTGCTATAGGTCTATTGCTATACGTATCCTGGCAGAGGGGTATACATGAAGAGTAGTGGCATACGATGATGTCTCCCATGGGTCACTCTTGTCTCGAGAATATCCATGGGAGGGTGTGTGTACTGGAAATTGTCTTACTTTTCTCAAAACCCCATTCTATTTCATCTTTTAAACTTTTTTGTAGCTTCTGGCTTATGGGGGAAGCCATGTTGGGTTCCTTGGATGACCTTTTTTACTTTTTGGTAGGACCGAGCATGAGGCTGGTTTTGTCTAATTCATTAGCTTATTGTTTGTCCCACTAGTAGTATGCATGCTAGGTAAGGTATTATTTTTATCTTCCTTTGCTCTTTACTATTTTTGAGTCTTTTTTAGTATGGGTCATTTTTTGTTCCTTTTTTAGTAGTGTTATCCCTTGTTAGAGTTAGTTCCCTACATTCTATAACTTCTACATGCTTCATATTATAACATACTTATTTTTGTTGCACTGGAGCTCTAGGTACATGTAACATGGCCTTTTACTATCTTGTACTTAGATTTCCATAACCTACACATTCGTTAGCTTATCTTTTAACCGTGCTTACTTGTAATAGATGATTTCACTCTTTCTCTCTCTATACTTGTGTCGATTATTTGCTCTCTCTTTACCTTATTTATGTTTTCTTTTGCATGGTCGTCCTATGATGCCTACTGGGTACACATGTTATGGTACTCATACTATACTTGAACATCTTTTCATGATGCAAATCCAAGTACAAGTTATTAGGGAGGACTTGGTCGCGTGATCTAGATTGGAGATTTACTTTGGCTGGTCGGGTCTTCTTCTAATGCTTAGATGTCCTTAAATTTTTTTTCAAGATAACTTCTTATACTTTTCTCCTTTGGGTTTTATCTAGTGAATCTGTTGTATACATTCTCTACAACCACGATACCATGTTTTGAGGTTCTTATGTATATATTATTGTTTTCCATTTTCTATTCTTTACTACTTTTCTTCATTTTTTCTCCTTTTTCTATTTTTTTTTGTCGCTAGATTGGGTACCGACCCATTTTTTGTCGATCCGGTTACGGATTTAGGCTTTTCTATCAATGGAATGTAGATACCATCACACCCTAATTTTCGGGTTGTGACAGAGTGACATCAAATCTTTGGTTCATTAGTGTCTATGGCTACAGGAGAAGAAGTCTGGTAGAGTTCCACCAATCAGTACGTGGACGTTTGTATCCTTTCTTTGAGAAGCTACATGGAACTTTTAGGAAAGATAACTCTCTCTAATTCATTTTATTAATATCTTCCTATAAGTTTTTGGAAACTTAATTTGGCTTCATTCTTTTGCATATGGTTCACAAGTACGTTGCATCTAGGAGGGATGATGATCCCTCTCCCCCTATAGAGAGCTCTGGTTAGGAGTCTAGGTGAAGCTAGAGCCTGTGGCCAAGGCAGGGCCATAACTTCATAGCCAGTTCCTGCACTAATAGTCCTACCTTCTCCATTTCTATTTATGCCTTCATATGAGATCTTGGGAGGGATATGGAATTATATCTGCATTGTGTTTGGTGGGGTGCCCACTGATAGGGCCCAGTCCTCAACTAGGGAAGTGGCATAGAATGCCCAACTCCTCCAGAATAGCATGTTCCTTTTTGTAGTGTCGGTTCCTCCAACAACATTTGTTCCTGAGTTGCATCCATCTTAGACTCAACCTAACTTCCCAGTTATGACTTCATAGGTCCAGAGATGAACAATTACTTCACTTGTATAAGGCTATCGAGGTGTTAAGGTTATTTTATAAAGGATCCCTATGCATTTTTTGTAGAGAGTGGGGAGAGATTGTTGACTTTGGGGCTTAGAGAGTCCCATGGGATTAATTTTATTGGATATCAACTATATGAACTAACTAAAACTTGGTGCAGAGTATATAGAGAGGGTGGACCAGTGAGATTGTTGTCGATGACATGGAATCGGCTCATAGAGGTATTTAGTTTAAGTATGTTCCATGGAGAAAACCAAAGGGACTCATAGATTAGTTCATTTGATTGAATTAGGATTCTATGTCAGTCATTGAGTATTAAGGCTATTTCACAAAGCTTTCTAGATATGGGGATGCTATGATGCCACTAAAGGATGAGCAGTTTCACCTGTGGTTGATCCCTCCCATACCATGGAGTGACACTATCTCTAGGCCCAATGGGGCCGCAATAAGAGATAGTGCAGCCAGGGTGATTTTATTATTACTAGTTCCATAGGGTAGATGGTAAGGGAGGCACAGAACGGTTACCACTATAATCTCCATAACGGTGCTGTCTCTTATTTCTTCCCCCTTGGGTAAAGTGATGGTTTCTCTCCATGGTACAGGAATGAGCAACCACATCTAAAAATTTCATCCCTCTAGCAAGTAGGAGTTCAACTTCCATTAGAAGCTCTAGTCTAAACCTAGTTGCAAAATAGTGAACCCGCTCATCCTCTATCGGCATCATAGTAGCTTTATATCTAGAAATCTCAGTGAAAAAAGAATTATACTCTATACATGCATAGACCCCAACTTCAACCTAAAATCCTGAGATATAAGTCCCTTTCGGATGCCCCATGGCACATACATGACCTTAAAAGACTCTATGAACTGATCCCATGTCATGGAGGGGGGGAGATCTTGATGGTATACTCTCTCTGTATACTATGAACCAAGTCTTAGCTGGTACCACTAATCAATATCAAACATAATTGACCCCGTGGGACTCTCTCAGCCCCAAGGTAAGCAATCTCTCCCCACACTCTACCAGAAACTCATAGGGGTCCTATCTAGAGTCTCTTGAAAACCTCGGTGGCCCTATGTGAGTAAAGTGAATATCTATGTTTCGATCCCCAAAGGTTTTAATTTGAAGAATAGACTAAGTTTGAGCTACATGTACCTCAGGAGCAGGTGATGCAGCTAGAACTAGTGCTATAACAGGTGCAAGATGAATTGTATGAGCAGGGGCATCATGTTCCACCCCCTGAGTAGAAGAATGGGCCCCATCAGTGGGCGCCCTACCAATGTGGAAGAAATGTACTTCCACATCTATATGAGGCATATGAAGTTATGAATGGATTAGATCTACAGGAACTGGTTGTACAACTCTTGCCCGCCCTCGGCGATAAGCTCTATCTCCACCCTGACCCCTAACTAGATCTCTCTACATTGTCGGGGGAGCATTATCCCTTCCGGATGAGGTACACATACGAACCATCTTCAAAAGAAAGAATCCAAAGTAAGTTTCTAGAAACTGATAAGATGATACACATGAGAGGAGTCTGGGGGAGTTATCTTTACTAAAAAAGTCCTATAACTTCCTGAGGATAGAATATGGACATCTATATATCGATCCATAGGACTCCTACTAGGAATTTTCTCCTACACACCATAGACATCAGCAAACCCGTGCTCTGATACCACTTTATCACACCAAAAAATTGGATTATGATGGCATTTATATCATATAGTAGAAAGCCTAAAATTCATCCCTATGCGATGAGGAATGGGATGGTTACTAAACCAGTAAAAAGGAAGAAATAAAAAGAGTAAGGAGGAGAAAGTAAAGCCCGATATATGAAAGACAAACAATATATACATACCTAAAGAACCTTCAAAATATTGTATCATAATTGTAGAGCATCTATATATCAGAGAATCAGAAAATAGTACAACCCAAAAGGGAAAAAGATATAATATGTAAATATCCTGAGATAAAAATTTAGACAACTCTTCACTAGATTTAGAATCATCCAGCCTAAAAATTGACTATTATGAATCTCAAAAAATCAGATCAAACCTATCCTGCATGACTACATCCTCTTTCATAACTAGTACTGGGATATGCACCTCAAAAAGATGTAGAGGTGCAGTATGAATACCAAACAAGGGTACCCAGTAGCCATCATAGGTTGACTGGGGAGAAAGAAAAGAATAACTAAAGTAAAGAGTGAGCATATACACAAGACATGCCAAACATATAAGAGTATAGAGAGATAAGGAGGGATAACAACTACTATAAGTAAGCATGGATAAGTAAAAGGCCACGTGACATGTACTTGGAGCTTCAGCGTAACAACCATCAATAGATGAGTATACTGATGTAAGAAAGAAGATAAAAAAAGTAAGTCGATGACACTAGCAATAGATAAGATATAGAAAGAAGTAAAGGTATCAGGAATGTACAAAATAGTACCCTAATTGGCATCCCGTACTACTAGTAGGATAAACAATAAGCTAGCCAAGAAAAAAACCTACCTGACACCCTGCCCTCCTAGAAGAAACAAACAGTTATACAAGAACCCAATGAGACATCCTCGTAAGCCCAAAGAGTATAATCAATCATGAAGAATGCTATGCAGGGGGTTCTAAGAATATTAATCAAGCGTTGGTACGTACCCGCCTGGGGATATTCCAAACATATGAGGGACCCATAGGAGATATCTCAGTATACCACTACTCCTTCTATATATCCCTTTCCCTAGATGTGCATAGAACCCAGTGGTAGTTGGGATAAACATTTGGAATTATCAGAATTTTCATACAATAACAGTTATCATTCAAGCATTTAGATGGCACAAACTAATGCTTTATATGGTAGGCAATGCAGATAATCGATTAGTTGGTATAGTAGTGGTGGGATTTTCCTTAGACTTTAAATTTGATTCAAGATTCCATAGATAGAGTTAAAATTATCCATAACTAATCATAGATAGCACAGTGTAGACAAAATATATATTCATATCAGTCTTAAGTTTAGTGTGAGAGACATAGTTTTTCTACTGGTCTCTCACAGAAACGACGTCATGAGGTTTTGTCAGAGAGGAAAGCTTAGTACCAGTTTCATTGGGCCATACAAGATCACTGATCTAGTCAGTAATACTTCCTATAGGTTGGACCTTCCTCAAGAGTTAGCAACATTTCATCTAGCTTTGCATGTGTCTATGCTCGTCTTTAAATACAATCCCTCTATGTGCTTCATTATGAGTAAGTTTAGTTGGATGATCGATTAACCTATGTAGAATAGTCTAAGTCCATTATTGACAGGTATGTGAGATGGCTCAGTTCCAGGGATATTTCTATTATGAGAGTTCGTTGAGATCTTTGTCCAGTCGAGAAAGCTAACTGGGAGACAGTTAAAGATATACAGTCCAGTTCCATTACCTATTTGAGTCTTCTAATACTACGCTCTTATTTACTTTCACAGAAGAAAGTTCCTTTAGCTGGGGATGTTGTAATGACTCTTTGGGTAATTATTATACTTCCACAATTTCTCTGTGTTTAGAGCATTCTAGTAGCTTCCCTAGGTCATTCGTACCTTACTAGAACCAATAGTTTGGATCACTAGCAGTTCAATAGCTTGGTTCCCTTTTAATTTGTAGTTTTTCGAGGCTTTTTCATCTTAAATGACCTCGTATCATCATTTCTTCTATTCTGTTAGCTATGAAATGCGGACTTTAGTCTAAAAGGAACATTTGTTCAAATCCCAGGATTTTCTGTTCTAGTGTTGTACCGTTAAAATAAATTATTTTATTTTAAATAATAATTATATCCTTTTCTTTAATAAGAATAAAAGTATATTTTTATCATCTTCCTAAATTATTGACAAGTTTATGAAATAGTGTTTTGAGATAATATATTCTCATACATTATTATTTTTGCAAAAAAAGTTTTAAGCTATTTATATTTTATCGAAGATAAATTATTAAATTATGTTGAAAAATTATTATTTTAAGGGGTAAGTTTTAGTTGAAATAATTTTCATTAATTTTTGTATATATAAACTATTGTACAAAAATTATAATAAGTTTATACGATAAACAAATATTTAAAAATTGGAAGGAGTAAAGATTTAATTGGGTACCTTATTGATTAGGTACCTAGTGTAATGATGTTTCTCCTCACTGCCTCCCCCATTAATTCTTATATGCATATATTTCTTACCTAATTAATAAGATAGAAAATCACTTAGGTAATATATATGTTCTATACGTGTTAGTGCCATGAATAGAAACTAGTTGTTAGCTTACAAAAGTTTTCTTTAAATTCTCCAGCCTTTGAGCAAATATCAGCATAATAAAGACTTTAATCATAGTGTTTTTTAGTTGGATTTCATTCTCGTGGTTCTATGATCTTTTCTACTAGATAATTTCTTAATTTCTCTTTAGTTTTAAAGTTTTCTATATTATATAAATTTTTTTATCTTCTTTCTTCATTTTCTGTAGTTGGTTTGAGCCTAATTTTTTACCATACGATCTATGAGTTGTTCTCTATGTGTTGGTATAAATATTCTATTTTTCTTAATTATGAGGGTTCACAAACCCTTTTTATGTTTTGATTTCAACCCTTCTATTCGTATAGCAATATGGATCTTGATTTTTTAGGACATCACAAAATCCATGTAGCCTATGACTTACTTCTTTACTCTTGGTATTTAGTGATTTATATGTTTATTAAATTACAAAATCGGGGCTGGGTTACTAGTTTGGAGCCCCGTTGTTGTTGTTATGTTGGCCTATAACCTATCTTGTGGGCCTTTCGCTTATATATATACCCTTGGGCTATGATTCCCTTTTTGCGTGTTTCACTCCATTTCTATAAAGTATTTGAGGTTTGGGAGGGGATTATCCATGTTATTAGAGCTTAGTATCTATTCCCTGGACATAGCTGGTGGCTTTAGAGCCTATCTAGACTGCCATTTTTTTTATGTTGACGAGCATATGGTTATATGGTTGTGGACAGGTGATTGGGAGTTATGGTTAACTGATCATGAAACCACTATATTCTTATTATTACTGTCACTAGTGAAGTTGTTTACCTATTATTATGTACCTTTCTACAAGTTTCGAGAAGTATCCAGCTATTTTCTTATTCCATCGTAGTATTTTCTGGTAATGCCCGTAAAACAACAATTGGGTTTTTTTCTAAGATACGGTATACATGCTAAGCCTGGGTTTTGGCATCATTTCCTGATGACTATGCCCAAGTTGGCTTTTTATAAGAGTTTTGCATGTGGGTTCGAGTCCCTCCATAAGCCCTATCGGCCTAGATTGCTAACCTAGAGTATGATGCTCAGCCTAGAGAGGGGTATACGACGAAGTATGTTTAATAGTTTGAGTTTTACACTATTGAACTGTTCATATGTTAGTTCATGTCACAATTGTCACATTATTAATTAAACATGTCACACTCTGGAGTCATCCCCTGGGTGGGACTGGCATCCTTAGCCACTATGTTTTTTCAATAACATTGGATGGACCCTTAGCCCATTTAAATCTCTACTCACTCATGTTAAAGGGAAGAGATATAAAATAAACAAGTAATAGTGGAGCTCACATTAGTCAATAGATAAGTAATGAATGAAAACACAATATCCAAAATTAACTCAACATGTGCCTGAAAGAAACTATATGCTAAAGATTTGAATTCTAGGTGAAGATCCCTAGCTAGTATCAAAATAATAAAAATAAAGTACAACTCTATCAGTCTGGATTTACTCAAAATAAAAGAAATAATAAAAACAATAGTTATATCTCGATCCAATGAGGAATCACCAATCTTTTAGCTTCTATAAGATGCAACATTTGCATTGGAGTGATCATGCAACAAAGAGTATGCAATCAATACATGAAATGTACTAAATATGTGAGCAAGTGCAATAATAAGCTATAACTGAATAATAAATATGCTATGCCATGTATGATCAACTCAACTTCAACTCAACTGAAATAATCAATTACATGCATTTTAACAAAATTAGCTAAAAGCCTTCACTATTAATAAGTAAACTTAATCAAATAGCTCAACTCAATAGTTTTAAACAAAGAATAAATACTTAGATAAAACACTTCTTCCACTTTCTTTACTTCAAAATCGACAACTTCACTTCACTAGGGAGTAATCATAATCGACAACTCATACCTTAGCAATGAAATAAGCATATTACCCCATGTAGAGAGACCTCCATAACTTTATAGGGTATGAATGTACAACTTCCGAATAGTGGATCCACAAAGTCTCGTTGAAATAGGCGCTCATTGGTAAATTACGAAAACCATACAATTGGATACAAAAATTTAGGTAAAAGGGCCTTGTACCCACCTTCTTGGGGCTAATACTCCACCCATAAAATTACTAAGGCTTCAGCTTCATCTTCTTTAACTCTTCTCCACTAGCGGAAATTCTAAAGAAACCTATTAGACGAACCTTGACTCATCCGTCTACAACTGTCAAATAAGCCACTTTGGGCAAAGCTGAATCATAAGACTCTTCATTAGCATTCTTACTTCTCAGATTATAGTATCTAGCATAAAATCGTTGGGACTTTTCAAATAGGCTTACTTAGCCAAAATTAGTCAATTTACAACTTATTCATATTGATACTCAAAATCATGTAAAATTCAAGTAAGAAGACACTTCAACACTCAATTCAAGTTTTAAGTAATATTTGTAAACATCATTTAAATCATACTTCAACACTTCCTTCAATTTCTACTATACCTTTCAAAATTATGTTTGCTCAAGAGGACTACAAAATTTAGCAAAATCTATGCAAGCCTCATAATTATAACTTAAGCTTATCAAGGAATTATTTAATAATGAAAATCTCAATATATATAAATTAAGCCCCTAAATATGCTTCTACAACTTTAAGATTTTAAGAAAGGGATCTTTGGACACAAGGATGGAAAGTATCCTTGTTCATGAGATTAGGGGAACTTTATTAGATGAAAATTGTTGAAAAAAGGTTTATTTATTAAGAACACTATAGAAAACCCTAGCCTTGCTTCTCTAGAGAGTTTATGGAGAAAAAGCCCTTACTTTATGATATTAAGTAAAGAATGTGGGAATTAGAGTATTAGGGTATTTATAATAACCCATTAGAAATAAAAAATAAAAAAGGATTAAAGGAAAAGATCCTGGAAAATTACCTGACAACCCTTCACTAACAGTACAAAACACTAGTGGGACAATACCATGAGTGCACTCCTCGACTTTGTTTTTCCGCTCTACTACTTATGGAGAGAATTATGGTTTGAGATTTGGAAATTAGAATTGACAAGCTGCCCTACCAATAAACATCACGATTCTTTGTGTTGCACTTTATGACTTATGAGGTGTAATCATGAAAACCTGACTGAAAATAATATTCTAGATCTCATAGCATAATTATGCAGTATCGATTCAGATGTTCACTTCTTGGGTCGTAATCAGAGGACCTTAAATTATCATGAAAATCTCCAGCATTACCCTATGAGTGGACTCAATGAATCGTGAAGTGGACCCGTATTGGTCATAGTCCTCACTCGTGTCAAGCTAGGAGCATTTTCTTATTTTATTAAGTCCAAGAATGAGTTTTCAATCTCAATCGAAGTAGGGGATATTAAAATGTATCCCCTTTAGATCATTTATCTCGGAATGAAGGTTGCATCTTAGGAAAGAAGGAAAACAGACTACTAGTTGACATGAAGGCATTAAACAAACTCAAGACTTAGCAGCAACCTATAAATTTTGATTAGACTACCAGCTGGGTGACTGACATATATATTGTCATAACTGATATCGACTACCAAAACATCATCAAATAATTCACAAGTACAAAAATAGGGACTCATGCATCTACTACCTCAACTGACATTAACTCTCATGCATGAATACACATATAGGGACTCATGCAATGCTACATGCTATATGTTTATGAATTTACAAGTGGAAAAGATTAATGGAGAGGTTATTATCTGAACTCGAGTGAAGATAAAAGGAAACATATGAGGATATAAAATCCTTTTGTCTACCTCTGTCTCCTGAGTAGCTCTCTCAATTGATTGGTTCCTTTAGAGAATCTTAACTAACTCTACCTCATTGTTGCTCAATTTTGAAAACTTGTCTATCAGGAATTTTAATGCAAACCTCCTCATAGAACAAAATGTTATGAATATTTATATCCTTAATTCGCACTGCCAACTTGGGATAACTTATGCATTTCCTTAATATGAATACATGAAAAACAAGGAAACATTGCATACCCTTCTCACAATATGATATAGACCGATATATCATGAACTCAACTTTCCCTTCTAACAAACACTCGTGAGTCTTTTCATATGAGAAACCTTTACAAATGTTCAATCACCTTCATCAAACTCTCACTCACTTACTATCATATATGTATAAGATTTCTATCTACTCTGAGCTATTTTCAATCCTTGTTGGATAATCTGAACTTCCTACATCACATAATGAATAATATCTGGATCTACCTTATATGACTCCACTACATCAACCCAACCAATCAGATATCTAAATCCCCTTCCATACAATTCCTTAAATAGGTAAATTTGGATACTAGAGCGATAATTAACATTTTATACAAACTCAATAAAAGGAAAATTCAAAAACCAACTTTGAAATAAATTGCACACTCTCTCAACATATCCTATAATGTGTGAATGGTTCTCTTAGCTTACCATTTTTCTAAAGGTGAAAAGTTGTTCTCAAAGGAACTTGGATAGTCAGACCCTTTGAAATGATATCCAAAACTAAGATGTAAACTGAGTACCTCTATATGAAACACTAGTGAAAGGAACATAATACATCCTGATGGTCTTTTATAAGTAGATCCTGCCATACTTCTCTACTTAATAACTTGTGTGAATAGGTAAGAAGTGAGTTGACTTAGTCATTCGATCTACTATAACCTATTCAAACCATGCTTACGGTATAATGTTGAACCAATGATGAAGTTCATATTAATCAATTCCCATATCTATGTGTCATGATCTGATTTCTCGGATCATAATGGCACCTACTATACCACCAGTAGGAGAACCAAACCCCGTAGTCAGTAGCCGAAGCGGAGGACTACTATAATTAAAGCGGAATAATATAAAAATATAAAGGACTCCAAAATACAATGGAGATAATCAAAATATAAAGCTAAAGAGAAACAAGATCAAGCTGCACGCCAAGCTCACCCTG
>JBDJHY010209552.1:0-21017 GCA_039654485.1 Withania somnifera | reverse complement strand
TCCGTTAATTCCTTACTTCTTTACCATTTCTTTTCATATTATTCCGCATGAATTGTAGTAGTCCTCCGCTTCGGCTATGGACTATGGAGTTTGGTTCTCCTACTGGTGGATAGTAGGTGACATCATGATCCGAGAAGTCGGGTCGTGACAGAATCATAGCATCATATTCTTTTATTTTTCTTCTTTTCTATTAGGGCATCCATCTTTTGGTAGATCTCTCTAATTAGTAGGTCATATTCTTAAGTAAGTGTCTACGATTTTCCAACAACACGGAGTACTTGTTAGTCCTCCCTTCATGCCTTTGTAGATCTATCATATTTCCAAGGTATACCAAGTAAAACATGACAAGCATACATAGGTGCCCAATTTGCCAAGGTTCATAAAAGTGCACCGATAGGATACAACCTCGTACATCTCATAATGGTGCTCGAGCCCGTTTATGGACTATCTCAACAGTATAAAAATCTCAATATCAATGCTCAATCTCAACTAGGTCTAAAATTAGTAGAAAAGTCAATATCTATTGCTTGGGCACAACCGAGTCTAGTACAAATTTAAAAATAGTGGAAAAGTCCATCTTTAACCTTTTATTATCAAATTCTATTGAAAATCTCTAATTTATGTTCAGTTTTAATCATTTAATACTAAAAAGGGGCCATCAAGGCCATGCAAGGTTTCAAAATTAATGAGATCGGGATCTCAGCCATAAAATAGAAAAACCAATGCATAAAAACTATTTTTCATGATATTGTCCCTACACAACCATAACCAGTAGATCTACAATAGTCCAATCAATCCTACACATGCTCGGATAATCTTTATGGAAGCTAATAACCAGTCATCAATGGTCAAAACTCCTAAAATTTCCAATAACCCACTATATTATGTTCTAGAGTTAATACAAGACCAAAAAAAGCCACAAATAGGTAATCTATAATTTTATCACAAATATCAAAGAGAAAAGCAAAGGAATCATATCAAAAAAAGTGAATAGGGGTTAAAAGTGCCAATCCTAAAATCTCAACCCAAGGATGCAAAATATTATAATTATAACTAATATACGCAAAGTCTAAGATTAGTAATCCATAGTGTGCCTTTCGTCCAAAGAAATAGCTTCACAAATACTGGGTCTCAGCTCAAACTACTTTGAATAACTCCAAATAAATACAACTATCAATATAATAATCTACACATGAAAAAAACGATACCCATATTCTAGGATTCCAGTTGGGTCCAAAATTCAAGTCAAAATGGGTCAGTGGGCCCCACAACCTAAAATCTAAATAAAATATATCAACTAGTTTTTCTCAATATGAGGAATACATACCCAAAATTTGAGTTCGAATGAAGTCAAGCTAAAAACGCTCCAAAAGAGAAGAATGAATTTGGGGATTTGAGAATTTGGGGATAAAAGTCAACGAATTTAGAGCAAAAACTTAACAATAATCAAAGGTAAAATTATTATATGAAATCTCTAACGTTCCCTAATCTCAATTGCAAAACCGTGAAGAAACAATTGAGAGTATACAACTTTTGAAGTGAATAAAATGAGGATTGCACTAAAATTTTTGGCTCTTAAATATTTAAACTGCCAGGGATTACTCTTCGCGGTCGCATAGTACAAAGCTCTTGATTGTGAAGCTGCGACCAGAAGAATACTGTGATCGCATGAGAAATACTCGCGATCATATAGGGTAATTGAGCAAGCGATCACAATTTCTTGAAGGACCTACACAATCAGGTAAACCAAAATTGAGGTGCACCATTAGTTGTGCACTAGATAATAATCAGCCAACATCAATAATCAAATATGGGCTTGGGATGAGTTTGGAAACTAATGAACGCATATCAAATATGAAAATGGCATGAAAACGACATTTTGGATTCAATGGAACAAACAAAATTCTAATATGAGATTATTCCAATAAAATGATGAATAAAGTCAACCCTCGGCCTAATTTTAAAAATTTCAACCAAGGAAACAAAATGAGTCCAGCTAACCTGGGACATAAACCAACAACTCACCTAAAAAAAACTTGACATTCAAGAGCTAATGGCAGGGTTGGATTTCAAATACAAAACTCCAATCATTAGAAACTAACTGAAGTCAAACCTTTTAACTCCAAGACAAATAAAATAAGAAAAAATAGATAAAAACACACCGAAACTCTCCAGATTCAACCAAGAGTTTGTATAGACCAAAACCTACATTTCGGAGCTAATGGAACTATTGGAATTTAATTTTGATCATTTTAAAAAATGTTAACTAATGTCAAGAATATCTAAAGTTAAGGCTTTAAAATAGGATAACTTACTTTTTTCTATAGAATCCAAATGAATGGCCCGTGAAACGAACCACCAGTCCCAACAAGTCAGATACAAGTAAGCTCTAGGATGCAAGAAAAGCAAAAACAAAAAAAACCAAATTACCAAATGGGTCATTACATAGGGTCCACCATCACCCCCTACTTAAAAACCAATTGCCCCATAAGGAACACTAAATCCAGCCAAAACTCACATTTGGAGAATTTAGCATAAAGTCATTTCCCTTAGCAAACCCATTACTATCTAGATCTTCATGTCCTAACCTAAACTTCAAACAAATCATGATGTGATTAATGAACATAATCACAAACTAGTCTAAGAATGGCTTAAATAGGCTATACGTCATACTCATAAAGGAGTTAGGGGCATTAGTGATTTTAAAGGATATCACAAGAAACTCATAATGCCTGTCTCTAGTCTGAAAGACAGTCTTCGCACATCTTTTGCTCAAATTTTTAACTGAAGATTTCCTAAAATTCAATCAATTTTTGAAAACACATACACATGCTACAATTGATCAAATATGTCATCTTTGCGAGCAAATGATAATTATTCTTAATCGTTACTCAATTCAGTTGGCAGTAGTCTATATACTTGCAAAGGATCCCATCCTTCTTTTTTTACAAAAAGGATTGAGGATCCATAAGGAGAAGCACTGGGGCGAATAAAACCTTTACTAAATAACTTCTATAAGTAGTCCTTCTATTCTCGCAACTCTACCAGGTCCATATAATAGAGAGGTATGGAAATAGGATGATTATCGTGCTCTAGTTTAATAAAATAGGTCATGTCCTGATCTGGTAAAATGCAAGACAAATCAGTGAGAAACTCCTTTAAGAACTTACCTACTACATAAATAGACTCAATTGTCTGCACCGTAGAACTTTCATCCTTGAGGTGAGCCAAAAAAGCCAAAAAGATCCTTCTCCACCAACTTTTTAGCACAAAGGAAGGAGATGATTTGGACTATAATGGAGTGTAATCTCCCTCACACACCAGCAGTTCCATCCCTGGCCTAGCTATAATCATAATTTTGGCATGCAATCCAACTTAGAAAATTTAGAGACAACCAAGTCATAACCAAAATAACATCAAAATTAGTCATCCACAAAATTAACTAAGTCATAAAAGGTCTAAATACCCATAAAAGTTTTTAGAAATGACCTATACACCTCCTCTACCAACACAGACTCACCCACAGAAGTAGAAACATGAAAAAGAATATCAAGCAACTCACAAGTCATATCAAACCACACAACAAAAGAAGTAGAAACATAGGATAAAGTGGACAGAGGGTCAAATAAAATGTACACCAAGAAATCAATAATTAGGAAAGTACCTGTGATAACTGCACTCGATGC
This sequence comes from Withania somnifera, assembly GCA_039654485.1. Classification (NCBI taxonomy): domain Eukaryota; kingdom Viridiplantae; phylum Streptophyta; class Magnoliopsida; order Solanales; family Solanaceae; genus Withania; species Withania somnifera. Next base: position 17,331 of record JBDJHY010209552.1, on the reverse strand, counting down.
CTCATTCTCTTGTCTCATCGGGAAAGCGTACCAGTAAGCACGACACATGTATGATCATTGCCCTTACCAAGATGAGTTGAAATAGTTTCAACCTATTCATCACCCCACTTAGACTGAGTGCCTCAATATCCACCACCACTTTATCCCCTCAAATGATGGACCCTACCTTAGCCACCTCCCCCACTAGCTGTCAGAGCTACCACAACCTACTACGAATTTCTAATCTGAGTATATTTTGGAAAATTCATCTGTATAGCCTTGAAATAAGAATAAAAAGAATAATCCAAGGTGGATCACCAAGATTTAAGAGCTCAAGAGGAGTAACCTCCATACTCAAAAGAGGTTTGGCTGACCCTTGACGAGGCCCTAGCTAAAACCTGCTGAGATGACTAAATCAGCTAAGATAAAACCATATCTCTATATTCTAGAGTATAAACCACTAAAATTTCCTACCCTACAATACCTATTATACTCCAACACTTTATCATATATCTCCTTCAACACCCCCTCACACTGAGTCACATAATCGACCATATCCTAGAAATATTTCTTATAATGACCCTAATAGTCAGTTTTAGTATTTTTCATAAATTTACCATTTTACCCATTCTGAGAGTTGCCACGAGTCATAGTTATTCACTTTACAGGGTTGGTTTTAAAAATGAAGCTAAAAGTTGCAAGCTTTGACAATTTTTTAGGTTTTAGGAGCCGTTAAGTTGAATAATTGACTTCAATCAACATTCAAAATTTTGAGTCTCGGGATGGAACTTTAACAGTTTCATCAGCTTCATAATGTAGAAATTTATGTAGGAGGACCTTCATTTTCAGTTTTAAGATCGTGGTGGTTTTTGCTTATTTGACAAGATAAAGTTGAGTTTTAAGGCCAAAGTTTGAGTTTGGTCAACATTTATTGATCGACACTCGTATAAGAATTTTGTTGATTCGGTTCGATTCGGGAGGCCGTTTTAGGTCTAAAAGAAGGTTTGGATAGTGTTCTATAGGTTTCGGGTGCACTTGGATATACTAGAGTAAAACCTATGTTTACCGACCATAGGGGATAGTGGGTCAATGAGACCTCAAATATAAGTTTTGATGATTCTATTAAATCTGAAATGTTATTTACGCTAAAAAATATATATGGATTGTAGATTTTGAGTTCCGAATGAATCTGAAAAGTCTTTGAAAAATTCCATTTTGCTATCAAATGATGGGTCGTATGTTTTCACACGGCCAGAAGCCAATTTCATACGGACCGTGAAAGTGACGTACGAATGGAAGTGAGCCCATAGGGCCTGGGCGGGAAAGTTTTTTGGACATTAATTAGCGGTATTTTGAACTTTTTACATACTCCTAGGCCTATATATAAGTCTTGCACATTATCTTATCCCATTTTCAAGTTCCAAAACCCTTATTAAATATCTATGAGGAGATTTTTATTCTTTGGAAAGATTTTGGTAATAAAGGTTTACAAGGATTTAAGGCTCTTCATAATATTTTCACTCACATCCTTGCAATTTTTGAATTTATAAACCCGGGATCATCTTTATTTCTTGATTTTATTAAGATTCACCTTGGAATTTCAAACTCGACTTTGGGTTTTTTACCTTGAGCAATTATCTTCGAATTTTGAGGATGATTTCCATATCAATTCTTGAAAAAAATTTACGGGCGAGTTTCTAAAATCATGGGCAACATGTTTTTCAATAAAAATTCCAGATTTACCCTTAACCCTCAATTTTGACTTTTTTGAGTTCATTTTGGACCCGATTTAAAGCATTTTAATATGGATTTTATTTTTCATGATTTCTTAAGAGAAATCCATAATTTACTAAATTTTGTGGATTCTTAAGCTTGGTACAAAGGAAAGGCATCGACTTGAGTTGATTTCTTCACTAAGGCAAGTGGAGGCTTGACTTTTTTATAAAGTACCATAGGTTATTTTCTATGTGATAAGTACTTTCTTTTGGGAGTAATAGGGATCATTTGTGGGTGTCAGTGTGGTTAAAATGACGATCACTCATCCCAGCACTAGATCAAGCATCGGGGTTAAAATCAAGCAATAAAAATAGTTATAAATTGTTGATTATTTGACCCCTCTATTGTGTTGAGATAGATGTGGCCATGTGATTCCCATGTTATGTCATTTATCTTTTATTGATTCCTGACTTTCGATTATGCCCATGAGTATCCTTGATTTAATTGTGATGACATATTATCATTTAATTATTGTCCGTGTGGGGGCCTTGTTGGTTTACTTTTCATGATTATTCGTTATTGAATTATATTCTCATGAGTGCATATGTTTGGCTTTTGATGATCCATAAAGCAAACATTACTTCGTTATGAGATGATATGCACGACACCTGATTTTACCAACCAAGAGTTAAGGTTATGGGATAGCCCGTTGATTATGAAATGATATACATGACACCCAATATTACCAACCAAGAGTTGAGGTGCGGGATTTCCCATTGATTATGAGATGATATGCATGGCACCAATATCACCAATTGAGAGTTGAGGTGATGGTATTACCCATTGATTATGAGATAATATACATGGCACCCCATCTTACCAACCTAGAGTTGAGGTGAAGGGATTGCCCCATCTTTTTAGTTAAATATGAGGTGGTAGAATTGCCTACTATTACTAAATTGAGTTATAATAAATAAATGAGAAAGGTTATTATTGAACAATGATGATATTGAACATATCCTCATGATCCCTCATGGGTCCTGACCGTACCGGATAGTGGAAGGTGTACGATGAGTTAATTACTAATTATGGCATTGATATTTTATGATATTGAAACAGTAAGAGATTTTTGGTTATGATGAATGAATGAGAAAGTTTATTATTGAATAATGATGATATGAGATATGTAAAACGATTATGATGAGTTGTTTATAGATTTCTTTGGCCTATTCTTTTAAAACTCATCTTACAAGTATACTTCTCAGTAGTATTGGACGTACCCTTCCTATCGCCGGTACAATTATCTGTTGATGAGATATGGGTGTGAATGACTACTTCTCAAGTTAGTAGATAATGAGTGGGATTTTCCCATGAGCATAACTTAACTTAGAAATGAGGTATTTCACTCAGATAGACCAATGGTCGTCATCATATGATGCCCAATTAGTTCATTAGATGATTTCTATACCTAGGTTTACCCATTTAGAATCCTTTACAATTTTATTTCTTGGTGGCATCGGATGTACCTTTCCTATCACAAACAGACTTGTGTGTTGGGGACTGAGTGGAGGGATAAATAATGGTATAGATTGGTTATACTTGATGAGTATATACTAGTGATGATATGGTCATGGATTGGTTATACGATGATTATGAATTGGTTAAGAGATGATTATGTATTGGTGACGAGATGATTATGTATCGATTATTAGATGATTATATAACGGTTATAAGGTGGTTAACTGGTTATGAAGTATGATACTGATGTTGGTCTATATATTTCAAAACCTACTCCACAAGTATATTTCTCAGATGTATCAGATATACCCTTCCTACCGCGGGTGAAATTATATGTTAGCGACTAGTATGGATGTAGACTTGGATATTGATTCCTTGTCTTAGCATATATCATTAGAATCCTATCCATGAGTCCATTATTTGGTTGTGTCATATATACCCTTCGTACCGCAGGTGGATTCATGTATTAGGGATTGAGATAAGTGTTGATGGACTCTCTATGCGAGTATATTATACAACTAATGAATTTCCCACGATTTTTAAGTTGACTCAATTAGGGAGGCCTACAAGTTGGGATGGGCCGACCGTGAGATTTAGGCCCTTATCGTTCATTTAATTTCAGGTATCTTATTAATGTTATTAGTTATATGGTGAGACACATGTTGAGGCGGTATCAACATTTTATTATGATGATAGTCCGTGGGACTTTGTGTTGACATTTCATTATCTGATTCTGGATTTGTACTGTTGGTTCTACTGATATAACTAGCTTTATTATTGTTATTCCTTATACCTGTATCTATCATATAAATTGTTTGTTATGATATTTTATGGGGTTTTGTGTTATAGGATTATTGTGCTCGGGTTGTTAAGGGAGTGGTGCTCATCATCGCTTTGATTTAGGTCCAGCTAGGGATACTTGATGAGTACCTGTTGTTTATTTTTTTTACACATTCCTTTGATTTTGTATATTTACGTAAGTTTTGATCTCGGAGCAGCTTGATTTATCTCTTCCAGATCATAGTTCGAGGTTGACTTTTAGGAGTCCATAGATAGCTGCTTGTAGTTCGACATACATCATGTCATTTTCCTATCATGTGTCTTTACTTTTTTTAATGAGATTTGGTGATATTGAGATCATTATTGTATTACACTTGTATTTTTCTATTTAGCAGCTTATGCACTTTGACTTCAGGTTTTGGGAGGATCATTAGTTAGATTTTGTTTTATACCTTCTTTTATTCTCGTTAATCCATTATTTTCGCATATACCCTTTATACATGTGATTAAGCTTACTTTCTAGGTGGAGTTAGGATAGGTTCCATCACGACTGGATTTTGGGTCATAAGGTTTCTCCACATTATCCATCCACTAGACTAGAATCTATAGATCACCACACAGTCCCTTAATAAGGTGGTGGTTATGCTCCTTATCATTAAATAAAAACCGAGTCACATACCAAATCAGGTTATTGAGTTTGTCCTCAATGCTTCCACAAATAACTTACCCTACTCAATGATCTAGAGCTAATTTCTCCTTTAGTCCCTTAAATGGCGAGGAAGATACTTATCCAGGAAGAAGTTTGATCAAGATAACCAAGTCATGAGTGGTGACTTTTATAAGTCTATCGTCAACCAAGACTGGCACCACTTCTTAGCATCATCCCAAAACTAAAAGGTCACAAACTCTACCCCAAATATCTCTAGAACATCCTGATTATACAACATCTCATGACAATCAATTAAGAAATCATAAGCATATTTAGTTTCAAGCCCCTTGAAGATTGGAGCCTTCAACTTTAGGAACTTCACAAACATTTCATGCTGATTACTAGTTATAAATGGTCTGGAAGGAAACCTAAAAATAGGCACCAGCCTAAGAAATAGATCAATGCATAGTAGTTTCATGTTGTACCTCTATAGTCGGATTCTTTGGTGCTATAGGCACTGGATTTCCCGACCTGGATCAAACAACCCGCTAAGATATGTTAGTATAGCATTGATAATCTCTAGAGTGGGGACACGATGCTCTATCTCATCCTCGTCCTCTAATTCTGCATCCCCCTCTATTACATCATTAACTTGAGGGGGCACCTCTACTTCCTATTTGGGTTGCACTGTAGACTATCCCCTTCCCCTAACAGGCCTTCTCTACATCCTCTACCATGGGCCTCTCACTACCTCTCTACCTTGTGCTGCAACCCTAATGGCTTGTTCATGTGCTGGTTCAACGCTTGTTGTGGTTGCGATGGTTTGGCCCATCATCAAAAAATAAACAGGTCAAATACCAATTGGATTTATATTATAGCTTGAAGGAAAGAAGAAAAGTAATTTTCCTAAGTCCTGTAGCCTCTCAAAGGAAAGTACAGACACCCTTATAACATTATGCAAGCTTTACTAAACCTATCGCTAGATAATGGGAGCAATAAACATAAGGCTCTACTACCAACTCTCCATAACCCAAAATAGGATCGTGAGTGGCACCCACCTATTCCCTCTATTCAAGTGGTAAAATCAACATCCCAACCCATCGTTCATTAAAAACCAGTCCATATTACATAAGAAATCACCCAACTTATTATTAAAACAATAAGTAAGGATGTGTAAAAAATTAATCATCTATTACATTACACATACCTGAAGGGCACCATATCCAAGGACATCTAAGACAAAAATAAATTCAAGTATAAAACATCCCGAATATCTAAAGGAACAATATCCAAATGCCTGAACAATGGGCAAATTGATATCAAAGAGAATTCATTACAAGCTACTGCAAAGCTCACCATGAATTCTAATACAATGGAGGCTAACTAGACGAAAAGGCGTTTCTGAGCTCGAGGAACACTTGTTGCACTCAACAAATAAAAAAATAAATAAGTAGGGCATTAGTATAGGGGCACATGTATTGAATAGGTATCATAGAATGAATTAGAATAGTAAATAATAATACAATAAATAAAATAAAGATAACAGTAAATTCAACCAACACCGACAACAATATAGACATGTCAAGAGAAATCAATCATACAAGAGGCATCAAGCCTCTATGTCAGACCATACCTATTCATTAAAACAATAAGTTTCTTCCGTTTATTAAGTAATTCTAGATAATTATAAGCAGAATTTAGAATTTAAAATTTATAGGTTTTTACAACAATATCAAGTTAATATAATAATAGTTAAAAAATTAATAATAATAATTAAGTTCACACAGGCATATATTCATGAATCATACAATCTTTACAAAGACTATTGGTTCTAATAAATCCATAAACGAAGCTCTAGCTAATTATGATAAAAAATTGAAAATTAGACTGGAATCATATCGGATTTCCTATATCCATTTTTTTGTCATTTTAATTTTAGAAAAGTCCACTTGATTAATTTTAAAACTAAATTAAATATCTCAAATTTTATATTTAGATGTTTAAAATTATAAAATAAATATTGCAAGTTCAATTCTTGATGAAAAAGTATATTTTAAACTATTTTCAAAATTCATACAATTTGACTCTTGAGAATCTAAATGTTAACAAGTAAGAGTGAATAGAAGGTGTAAGGCAAATTATTTTAAATATTAGTGATTTATATATAATTCATAAATAGTGAAGTCCAAAACACTTGGATGAAGACTTTCACCAAATATATAGTAGTAGCATCATTATCTTTTACTGAATAAATGGGAGAGAATATAATAATTACCATGCAGAAAGCAAACAGTTGAGAAATGCCATGACGTAAGGTATGCCTGAGAACTGCTCCGTCGATTTGTTCTTGATGATCCTCTTGAATGTAAACCTATATTCAATCAGACAAAAGTGTACTAGAATTAAAATTTGATACAATTAGTGTATATTTGATGTTCAATCCATTGATAATCAACATTTCGATTATAATTTACATGCACACACAACACCAAAAAAAAAGTGTATTGTATTTTAGAGAATGTTCCATTGATTATCCCACGGCGAAGAATAGAATAATTCAGAATTATAATGATTAAAAAAATTTAATAATTGAATACAAAAGAAAGAAAGTATTTATGGTATATGATATTTTAGATTTAAAGTATCAATTCCAGTAGATAATTTTTGATTTAAAAAAGAGAAATTCTAAATTCATAAGGAAGTATTAAATTGGGTAGGCTTACCTATAACTAAAGAACAATGTATAAATCTAAGATACTTACGTTGGTACCAAGAAGGGAAAGAGAGAAGCGGCATTTCCTGTTAATTAGCAGAAAAATGACAAGTAGAAATTAATTAATTAAAGAGAAAATTATACAATATGAAGTGAAATGAACTCACCAAAAATCCCAAAAACAAATTGTATAGTGTGTACAAGACCACCCATGTTGTGCTCGCTATGAAAATGAAGAATAGTATATTATTATTGTCATGTAAATATATATTAAGAGATAAAAATGGATCTAAATGAAATAGTCTAACTAACTAAATTTTTCAGTTCTAAATGAAAGTTGCTTAACTGATTTCTCAAAATAGATTTAACATGATAAATCTAACTAAGCATTCCGGATCTAAACGAAAGTTACTTAACTGAATTCTCAAAATGAATTTAACATGGTAAATCTAACAAAGCAAATTTCCCGGATCTAAAACGAAAGCGGCTTAACTGATTTCTCAAAATAGATTTAACATGGTAAATCTAACTAAGCATTCTCAGATCTAAACGAAAGCTGCTTAACTGAATTCTCAAAATGGATTTAACATGGTAAATCCAACTAAGCAAATTTCCCGGATCTAACCGAAAGCTTCTTAACTGAATTCTCAAAATGGATTTAACATGGTAAATCCAACTAAGCAAATTTCCCTGATCTAAACGAAAGCTGCTTAACTGAATTCTCAAAATGAATTTAACATGGTAAATCTAACTAAGCAAATTTCCCTGATCTAAACGAAAGCTGCTTAACTGAATTCTCAAAATGGATTTAACATGGTAAATCTAACTAAGCAAATTTTCCGGATCTAAACGAAAGCTGCTTAACTGAATTCTCAAAATGGATTTAACATGGTAAATCTGACTAAGTAAATTTTTCGGATCTAAACGAAAGTTGCTTAACTGAATTCTCAAAATGGATTTAACATGGTAACTCCAACTAAGCAAATTTCCCGGATCTAAATGAAAGCTGCTTAACTGAATTCTCAAAATGGATTTAACATGGTAAATCAAACAAAGCAAATTTCCAAATCTAACTAAGCAAATTTTCCAGATCTAAACGAAAGCTGCTTAATTGAATTCTCAAAATAGATTTAACATGGTAAATCCAACTAAACAAATTTCCTGGATCTAAACGAAAACTGCTTAACTGAATTTTCAAAATGAATTTAACATGATAAATCTAACTAAGCAAATTTCCCGGAGCTGCTTAACTAAATTCTCAAAATGGATTTAACATGATAAATCTAACTAACCAAATTTCTAAAAGCTACTTAACTAAATTCTCAAAATGAATTTAATATGATAAATCTAAACGAAAGCTGTTTAACTGAATTCTCAATGATTTTGATGGACTATTTTGAGTCCTAAGCTTTTCAAACGATGCTTTTTTTTATTTCTTATTACTACTAATAAAATGGTTTGGGCCAAAAAAAGTAGCAGTAACTTCTAATAAAATGGAGCCATTTTTGCTTTTTCTACGGCGGCTATTATTCATTAAAAAAAATAAAAAAAATCTTTATCAATAACAACGATTAGAATAGTTGCTTTAAGTTTTTTTAAGTCTTCATTTAAGACAGATAAGAATCAGTTATTTAAGTATGTATTTGAATTTTTAAGTCTTCATTTAAGACGGATAAGAATCAGTTATTTAAATATGTTTTGAAATAATAGAGAAGAAGTACAACAATACAACCAAGAAAAGCTAAGGGTGCGTTCATTAACAGAAAACTGTTTTCAGAAATGTTACTTTTTCCTGAAAATATTTTAGAAATTTTAATCAAGCATAAATTATTATTTTAATATTGATAAAAATATTTTTCAAGTTGATTAATCATAAATTGTTGGTTTTCAAACGTACTTTATTTGCACTACTGACAACAACACTATTCCAAAGCCTTAACCAGAGAAGCTAAAACTGATATTCATCAAAAATAGTTTTCTAATTAATATATTGTGGAAATACTTCTCAAAATAAGTAATTTTTACAAACTTAGATCAAATAAACTCTAAATTTAGAATTTTTGTAAGTGTAAAATAAGAAAATAAGGAAATTATTATATCAAATTAATTTGATAAAGATTTTTTTTTAATGAATAATAGTGTCGGAAGAAAAAGCAAAATTGCTACTTTTTTTGGCCCAAACCATTTAGTAATAAGAAATAAACAAAGCATCGTTTGAAAAGCTTAGGACTCAAAGAGTCCATAGAATTCAGATAAGTAGTTCCTAGAAATTTGGTTAGTTAGACTATTTCATTTAGATCCATTTTTATCTCTTTATATATATTTACATGACAACAATAATATATTATTCTTCACTTTCATAGAGAGCACAACATGGGTGGTCTTGTACACACTATACAATTTGTTTTTGGGATTTTTGGTGAGTGCATTTCACTTCATATTGTATAATTTTCTTTTTAATTAATTAATTTCTACTTGTCATTTTTCTGCTAATTAACAGGAAATGCCGCCTCTCTCTTTCTCTTTTTGGTACCAACGTAAGTATCTTAGATTTATACAGTGTTCTTTAGTTATAGGTAAGCCTACCCAATTTAATACTTCCTTATGAATTTAGAATTTCTCTTTTTTAAATCAAGAATTATCTACTGGAATTGATACTTTAAATCCAAAATATCGTCTACCATAAATACTTTCTTTCTTTTGTATTCAATTATTAAATTTTTTAATCATTATAATTCTGAATTATTCTATTCTTCGCCGTGAGATAATCGATGGAACATTCTCTAAAATACAATACACTTTTTTTTTGGTGTTGTGTGTGTATGTAAATTATAATTGAAATATTGATTATCATAGGATTGAACATCAATATACACTTCTAGTACACTTTTGTCTGATTGAATATAGGTTTACATTCAAGAGGATCATCAAGAACAAATCGACGGAGCAGTTCTCAGGCATACCTTACGTCATGGCATTTCTCAACTGTTTGCTTTCTGCATGGTAATTATTATATTCTCTCCCATTTATTCAGTAAAAGATAATGATGCTACTACTATATATTTGGTGAAAGTCTTCATCCAAGTGTTTTGGACTTCACTATTTATGAATTATATATAAATCACTAATATTTAACCAAATGATTTGCCTTACACCTTCTATTCACTCTTACTTGTTCACATTTAGATTCTCAAGAGTCAAATTGTATGAATTTTAAAAATAATTTAAAATATACTTTTTCATCAAAAATTGCACTTGCAATATTTATTTTATAATTTTGAACATCTAATTATAAAATTTGAGATATTTAATTAGCTTTAAAATTAATCAAGTTGACTTTTCTAAAACGAAACATGACAAAAAAATGGATATAGGAATTACCGATATGATTCCAGTCTAATTTTGAATTTTTCATCATAATTAGCTAGAGCTTCGTTTATGGGTTTATAAGAACCAATAGCCTTTGTAAAGATTCTACGATTCATGAATATATGCCTGTGAACTTAATTATTATTATTATTTATTATTCTTTTTTTAATAATTGTTATATTAACTTGATATTGTTATAAAAACCTATAAATTTTAAATTCTAAAATCTGCGTATAATTATTTGGAATTACTTAATAAACTGATGAAAGTTATTGTTTTAATGAATAGGTATGGTCTGCCATTTGTAACACCAAACAATATTCTAATAGTGATAATGAATGGGGCTGGAGCGGCAATTGAGTTGATATATGTGATCATTTTTTTCATATATGCACCCAATAATAAACAAAAAGGGAAAATCTTAGCAATGTTTGTTTTAGTCCTCTTGGCTTTTGCTGCCGCAGCGGTTATCTCTGTGCTTGCTTTTCATGGAAAAAACAGGAAGCTCTTTTGTGGTATTGCTTCCACCATCTTTTCTATTGCCATGTATGCATCTCCTATGTCTATCATTGTAAGCAATCTCAATACTCTTTCTTATCATCCTTTTCAAAAAATTTATATATCTCTACTACAAGTTGTGTAAATATAGCCCTTGGGACTGATATAATCCTGAGATTGTAGTCTAAAAGGTTATAACTTATAAATAGCAAAAAAAAAAAAAACATTTACTAACAATATTTTTGAAAATAAATGATCTAACAAAATTTTTTGTTTAAAAAAGAAAAGGGATCCAAGTCTATTGTTTCTTACGTCTCAATTTATGTGTACCTTTTTTTTTATTTTTAATAAAAAATGTCACATTTTTATCTCCAATTAGTGTTTATTTCTATCCTTAGTGATCATATTCCAGATGTGATATTTAAAATTATAACATTTGACATTTATTTTGGGTATATCATATGCATCTTCAATTGAAGATCATAAAAAGTCAAAGGTTCTTAGTAGATTACCTCGTCAGGTAGTACTGATCAAAGTAAAATTTATTTGTGCAGAGATTAGTAATCAGGACAAAGAGCGTGGAGTACATGCCATTCTTCCTATCATTTGCTGGTGTTGTATCCTGCTCCTGCTGGTTTATATATGCCATGCTAGGAATGGACCTATTTATTGGCGTAAGTACTGCGCCTAGTATCTATCCTGTCCATATGTTTAAAACTTACACTACTAAAATAGTATAAATTTGCAAGACTGACAACTAGTGTCAGAATTTATTGCTAGTTTAATTTAGTAATATTATCAAATAAATTATTGGATACGAGCAATTTTTCGACAAAGTATCAAGCATTAATATGTGAGCGAATAATTGTGAATTGCTAGCAGTTTTAATCAATAATTTTGTACTTTGCAGATTGCAACAGGTGGTGGCTTGGGTTTAGGAGTAGTGCAACTGATCTTGTATTTGATTTACTGTGACAAAAGTAAAAAACAAGAAGACATTTGTTGTTGACCAGTCCCTGCAGATGGGCAACGGTCATAGCAATAATATTAAGTCTTACAATGATGAAAACCAATCAATTTTTCATGATGATAACCGATACTCCAACCATGACCAAGTCCAGACAAGTTACAGAGGATCCAGTCGGTGGCCGTTCAAAACTCAAATTTTTATTAGAATTTGTTCCTTAAAATTCTAAAATCATTGTGGTATGCGTTTTTAGTGGTATGATATAGACATATTTAAATGAAATATGTACTGATCAAAGATGAGTAGATAATTTATGTTTCGCAATATAGTGGCCACCTCCGATCCCAACAAGTCACAAATGACTTGTGGCCACTACAAGAAAGCAATAAGATACAAGAAAAGCATAAAATGCCAAAATGATCAGTAGGGTCATTAAAATATCTACTACTAAATAGACTTTCATCCTCAAAAGTCAGTAGAAGGGGATAACTGAAGGCTCAAACAGCTGCAGAGTACTGCACCCACATTTCACTCTTGGTCTCCCAAATAGCCTTCTCAATCGGGCGGTGCTTCTACTGAACTTTCACCACCCTAATCTCCCTAGACATCAATCTCCCAACAGTTGTGACCAAAATGGCAAAATGACCGGTAGGGTCATTACAATATCCACTGCTAAAAAAACTTTCAACCTCAAAAGTCAAAAGAAATGGATAACTGAAGGCTCAAACAGCTGTAGATATTGCACCCACATCTCACTCTTGGTCTCCCAAATAGCCTCCTCAATCGGGCGGTGCTTCCATTGAACTTTCACCACCCTAATCTCCCTAGACATCATTCTCCCAACATTTGTGGCCAAAATGGCTAATGGCTCCTCAACAAAGGTCAAATCCTCATACAACTAAATTGTATCAAATCTAAGCACATGAGACTCATTAGGAACATACTGTCGCAACATGAATACATAAAAATAGAATGCATAACTGAGAATATCGGAGGCAAGGATAATTCTTAAGAAACACTACTAGTGTGATGCAAGATCTCAAAAAGGCATATATACCTAGGGCTAAATTTTCCCAACTTCCCAAACCTCATCATGCCCTTCAATGCTCGGCACTCATAAAAACACATAATCACCAACACTGAACATTAAGGCATGATGTCTACGGTCTGCATAACTCTATTCCCTACTCTGGCCTGCCCGAAATCTATCCTGGATTAAAAGAACCCTATCTAATGTATCCTGCAGCAAGTTTGTACTCTATGGTATGGACTTAAAACCATCAAACCAACCCACTTATGATCTACACTATCTTTCATAAAAAGTCTCAAAGGGCACCATCTAAATGCTTGAATGGTAACTGTTATTATATACAAACTCTACAAAAACCAACTATTGATCCCAATAACCTTTAGAATCAAGGACACAAGCTCGCTGCAGTCCTCCAAGACCTAAATAGTCCTCTCAGACTAACCTTCTATCTGCGGTTGAAAATTTGTGCTAAGATGAGCCTCTGTACCTATACCTCATTGAATAGCTCTCCAAAACTGAGAAGTAAGTTGAGTACATTGGTATGAAATGATGTAAACTGGTATTGCATATGAATAAACCACTTACTAAGATAAATCTGAGATAACTTCTCTGCATTTTAAGAAGTATGAACTGGTATAAATATGCAAACTTAGTCAACCTATCAACAATAACCTAAACTGATTCAGAACCCCGAGAAGTACGTGGCAACCCTAAGACAAAATCCATAGTAATCCTCTGCCACTTTCACAATCGAAATCCTCTACATCAATCCATCAGGTCTCGGATGCTCAAGCTTAAGCTACTGATAGTTCAAGCATCGATATATAAACTTTACAATATCCCTTCATACCACTCCACCAGTAAAGTTATCTAAAGTTTTCCTTCATACCACTCCACCAGTAAAGTTATCTCAAGTTTCTATACATCTTGGTCACGCTCGGATGGATGGAATATATGGAATAATGGGCCTCACGAAGTATCAACTGAATCAAATCCATAACTATCAAAACACAAATACGTCCTTCAAACCTCAAAACACCATCTGAGTCTAATGTAGCCCTGTAGGGCCGACTGATCAACAACTAGTCGTGAATATCACTCAATTGTGGATCCTCAAATCATTGTTGTCGAATATGATCATCAAGATAGAATGCCTTAAAACTGGAAATAAGCCGACTGAAATATGAAAAGTAAGTATGTTCAAATAGTTAGCCAAGGACTGAATGTCCAAATCTAATGGTCTCTCAGAAACTAAAAGTGAAGCTAAGCTTCCTATACTTACTAACTTTTGACGCAAGGCATCCACTTCCATGTTTTCCTTGATCAGATTGTAAAAAATAGAAATATCATAGTACTTTAGCAACTCAATCCATCTATATTATCTTGAATTGAGATAATTCTTACTCATAATGTATTGAAGACTATAATGATCGGTGAAAATCTCACAATGCACACCATAAAAATAATGCCTCCAAATCTTCAGTGTCAAAACTTCCATCGCTAACTTTAAATCATAAGTGCGGTGGTTGCACTCGTGATTCTTAACCTGCCTTGGTGTATGTGCTGTCACATGACCCTTCTATATTATAACATAACCCAAACCAATATAAGAAGTATCACAATATATTAAGAAACCCTGACCCTCAACTAGCAAAATTAATATTGGGGTTGAAGTCAATATGGCCTTACGTTGCTAAAAACATGACTCACACTCATATGGCCATCAGAAAGAAACCTCTTTTCTAATCAACTTCTCAATGATGTTGCGGTGGAAGAGAAACCCTCAAAAAACTGTATGTAGTACTATGATTACCCAATAAAGATGCAAACCTTAGTAGAAGTAGATGGTTGAAGCCAGTCGCACACTACCACAATCTTTGTTAGGTCTACCATAATCCCATCCTTAGGCACAACGTGTCCTAAGAATGCCACAAACTTAAGCAAAAACTTGTACTTTAAGAACTTGGCTTATATTTACTGATCTCTCAAATTCTAATGTATAATCCTCAAATTTCTCTCATGCTTCTCCTTACTCTAAGAGTAAACCAAAATGTCATCGATGAACATAATGACAAAAGAATCTAGTAAGGCCTGAACACTTTGTTCATCAAATCTATGAATGTTACCGGGGCATTAGTCAACCCAAAAGACATCACCAAGAACTCATTATGGTTATAACGTGTCCTAAAAGTTATCTTAGGGATTTCCCAAGTAGCTATCAAAATTAAGTATATCTAATCACATTAGATTATCCTAATTCTCGAAATCCCCAGTAGCTACAGGATCTCATCGATCTACTACTAAAGAAATAATTATTGGGGTAGCAATAGATAATGGCATAGGAAAAAGTTCACTAACCAATCTCAAACAAGGAGCAAAATATGCATACACATAAGAGCGCATAAAGCTTGGATCAAACAAAGTTCAGGATGACTGATCATTTGAGGCCTTTACCTATGGTCTACCAAGTATAATAAAAGTTATGGTGACCACCACCTGATCCACCACTATCACAACCACTTCCTTATTATGCTGAGAGACACCCCTACCTTAAACTCAACCACCTTTTGCCGATGGAAGAACTACTCAGATAGGCTAAACTGGCTGAGTTGTCGGCTTAATGGAACCCCATTGAGGACACTCTTTAGCAGTCATACAAATAGCACCATCCTTAAAACATGGTCCAATGGCCTACCCTAGCAAGATGAACCGACTGAACCATTATAGCCACCATGGCCTGATGCCCCAGATTTTATACATCTAGAAGCATGGCACAAAGACTGACCATCATAAATAATGTAATCCCAGTTATGGGGTCACAATCGAGACTCAAGGGAGAAATAAACAAACAAAAAAGATATGTAGAAATGTAAGATAATCTATGGGTTTATAGGCAACAAAGGACTCAACTTCCCAATTGAACCTATAAGTCAAAGAAAAACCCAAATCCGAAATCAATAAAGGAAACCAATTAAATTCATAAATGGATGACTCTATCGATTAACTAAGCAAAAGAAGTTAACAAGCAATTGGGGAATCCTTGACTTAAATGCTCACTAACAACAATTAACTAAATTGGGAATCCACCCAAGCTACAATCTAAGAAAAATTATCCTAAGGAAACTACAAAGCTTTCAAGCGTTTTTCAATATTTATTCATCATTCAAAAACTAATTGAAATAATGCAAGACTAGCTATTTATACTAGTATAAGTCTTGCTTATTATAAGTAGGACCCAAAGTGAACCAATATGGTAAATTATCCCCACAAGTTTTATTTCTTTCAATAAAGCCTCCAAAGTCTTCAACTTCCCTAAGAACATGACTCGTAGATCCTTGAAAGCCTTGGATTAGCTCCATGTGAATGAAGTTTTTTGATAGGGGCTACCCATGCTCATATAAATAAACATAACTCCGTGTACCCTTACCTGAGGTCTGAAGTGAATCCTGAACTAGCTAGCTAGATTGAACTTGATGCCTCTGATAAGGAGGGGCCCTTCCCTAAGAACCTACTGAACTGGAATCACTAAATCTACCATGATGATGGGCCTCTTATTAACACTCCTATAAGTATCATGAAATAATCCTTTTAGGGTGAGACCATGCTTTGACATAACCTAATATGACTGGATGGTCTCACAGAGCTTGGGACTTAAACCACAAGTAAAACAGCATACCCTTTCTTCCCCAATCGACATCAACATAGCTGCACACACAGATAACTGGTGGATATGGGCCTCATACTCAGTGATAGTCATTTACCTTTCTGTAGGTGAGTAAACTCATCCTTCATTTTCTCTGTATCAACAAAGGATGCATACTTACCTAAAAATGTTGCATGAAATAAGCTCCAAGTCATTGTAGGCGACTGAGCTAGCTTGCAAGTAACATGGGATCTCTACCACTACTTGGCTAATCTACTCATCTAAAACACCATCTAATCAACTCCATAGGTCTCAATGATCTCAAGGCTAACAGAAGAGCGGATCCAATACCAAAATGCTTGATAGAAAAGGCGAACCTTGTATATACGCTATCTGTTTATGTCAGAGGTGCCCAAAGCTAGAAGCAAGATTTCTAGTAGAATATTCAAAGCTTTTGAGTAAGTAAGAT
>JBDJHY010209542.1:0-11443 GCA_039654485.1 Withania somnifera | reverse complement strand
CAAAATTTAGAAATTGATCTATGGAAACCTTCATTTTTAGTGTTAGGATTTTCATAAATTTAGCTCATTTGACAAGATAAAGTTGAGTTTTGTGGCAAAGTTTGACTAAGGTGAACATTTGATAATCACACAATAATATATAAATTTTGTCAATTCCTATGGATTCAAGAGATTATGTTTTATCTAGGATATGGCTTGAAATATTTTTCAGAAGCCAAGGGCAAATTTGTCTTTTTGAGTAAAGTTTCCTTTTTAGTAAACTTTGCGAGTATCGGTTTAAGGAGACCTCAAATTTTCATTTTGATGGTTTTATAGAGTCTAACATATTAAATTTAGTAGGATATCATATATGGTATGAATACACGGAGTTCATAATGAATCCCGATGATCCATTCAAAAAATTTTAAATACTGTATTTTCTGCTATATGGTGCCAGTGTTTTACCCTTCACAAATGCACCCGGTGGTAGTTTTTGCATAGAAGGTTTTGGGTCCAAGTATTTTTAGCCTTGCGAATGCACCCAATTGGATGTGTTTTCATAGAGTAAATTCCCCGACAGTAATTAAAACCACAAAACATGCTTAAATCCTAATTTTCACAATTATTGATCATGAGAGCTAACTTGGAATATTTTTCAAAAATAGATTTTGAGGTAAATCACTTGGTTAAATTCTTCAATCATTAAACCTTCAATTCCCCACTAATTATTTATCGTTTTTTACATCAAATTTGGTGATCTGAAGGTATAACATTTGAGATTTTGTGACAAAATATTAATATTATATTTTTAAGGTATGAGGGTCAACTTCTAGTTTGTTTTTGATAAAATTTCAATTTATGATCTTTGAAACGTGAGAAAGATGATTTTCAACAAAAAAATTCAGAAATTCTCTTGAACCTTAATATGGCGATTTTGGACCCGATTATAAAAAATATCAATATAGGTATGGAAGTTCATATTTTCTTATTCTTAGATTATATTTGAATATATTTTGAAAGTTTAAAAGCTCGGTATAAGGAAAATGCACAAGTTTGAGAGGATTTCCTTGTTAAGGCAAGTGGAGGCTTGTCTGTATTACAAGCATTGTAGGTTCTTTGAAATAAGTAAATTACTTCTAATTAGGAGTAATAATGATTATTTGGGGGTTCCTGTATGGGTGAAGTGAGAGTTTTAACCCGGGCACTGAAGTCATGCATGTAGAGTTAAACTAAGGAATAAAAATAATTATAAATTTTTAATTGTTTGACTTCTCTATTTAAGGTGGGGTTTAGATGACCTTGTGATACCTTGAGATGTTATTTATCTTCCATTGGTTCTTTACTTGATATTATGCCCATGAAATATTTTTGTCTGAATGGTAGTGATACTTTATTTGATTATATGCCATGTGGGGGCTATGTTTACTTGTCATGAATACTCCTTTATTAAATTGTATGCCCTTGAGTGTCTATGATTGAGTTGTTATGATATTCCTTTCTTCTTCCATTCCCATGAGTGGCCTTGTTGAACTATTTAGCAATGATGCCTTTTTTCATAACTTGCATATGATATTTCTTATGCACGGACATTTCTTGATTATTTGCATGGAACATGCTGAATGAGGCACTTGATGATATGGTGTCTATTATAAATAAAGGAAAAGTATATATTTATTTGGGTAAGACCTGAAAGGAAATAGTTTCGAGCACCGTGAGATGATATGTAAGACCCTAAGGAAAATGGTTCTGGGCATTGATATTTGATAAAATTATGTCTAAAGGGAAATTATTCTACATAGATACATGGACCGTATGAGTCCCCTATAGGTCCTGGCTAGCCTTATGAGAACCAAGTGTGTATCGTCGGAAAGACATGCATCTTTCTATTTGATACTGCATTGTATTGCATTGCACCATCCTTGTTTGACATTAATGGTTTGTTTCATATTTTGTTAAGCATACTAGAACTGGGTTATTTAGCCTCCTTCAATTGATATTGATATATGATTCGAAAGGACAAGATTAATGTGTAACTTCCATCATCATCATGATATGGTTATCTAGTTAAGAAATCAAATACCGATGTAATATTCTTGGTTGCTAAGTTGCATTTTATATGAGAAGGGGAATATACATATAGTGATGATGATACATATATGGGTTAACTCAAGAAGGAGGAAATGTACTCTGATAGAACGATGATACTCCTTTTAAGATAATGGATTATTTTATTAGATGATTCTTGTACCTTGGCATACCCATTTCAAATCCTTCCTATAAGTCCATTTCTCAGCAACGTCGAATGTACCATTCCTAGCATAAATAGACTTGAGTGTAGGGAACTAAGTGGACCGCTAATGGATGGTACGGATGAGTTATTTTTTATGTTTATGCATTTTTTATAAGATGTATATGTATTGGTTATGAGTTATGATATTCATATTGTTCTAGTCACTTAAGAATATAACCCATAAGTCCAGTTCTCAACAACATTGGATGTACCCTACCGATCATGGGTGGACTTGTGTGTTAGGAATTGACATGATTATAGACTTAGGTTTAGGTCCTTTTTCCTTAGTCTATCCCTGCAAGAATGTTATACGCAAGTCTATTATCTAGTTGTATTGAATATACCCTTCTAACAATGAATGTGCTCGTGTATTAGGGACTGAGGTGAATGATGATAGACTCCCTTTTTATTCCTATTGTAAAAATAGTGGGAAATTCCCATTAGTTATGAGTTGCATCAACTATGGAGTCCTACACATTGGGATGGGACGAAGTTGAAATTTATTCCCTTGTGATTTATTTGATTTTAGATGTCTTTTGTTGATGTTATTTTTTATTCTGGTAAGATGCCTTTTGAGGCGGTGTTGACATTTTATTGGGATGATAGTCCATGAAACTCTATGTGGATATTCTCTTAGATGATACTACATTATTACTATAGTTTCTGCTGAGTATTGACCCTTATTATTATTATTATTATCCTCTACACCCTATATATGTCTTATAAGCTGCTGGTTTTGATATTTTTAATAGCTTGGTGTATTCGGAGGATTGTGATTGGGTTGTCAGGATTATGGTGCTAATCATCACATTATTTTAGGGCCATCATAGGATACTTGTTCAGTACCTATTGTTTATTTTTGGAACTCACTCCTTTTTTTTCTACACTTATGTAGGTTCTGAGCCCGGAGTATCTTGATTTGCCTCTCTATAAATAACAATCGGAAGTGTACCTTTGAGAGTTATAGAGGTAGTTGCCTTTATTCTGGCATGCACCGTGTACTTTTATTATCCTATGTCTATAAACATTTTATTAAGGCTTAGAGACATTGAGACTATTATTGTATCATAATTGTATTTATTTAGAGGCTTGTACACTGTGACTCCAGGTTTAGGGAGGTTTATTAGTTGGATTTGGTTTTAGACCTTCCTTTCTTCTCATTGATTCATTATTTCTTCATTTACACTTTTTAAATGTTATAAGGCTTGCTTGGTTAGGTTGGTTAGTATAGGTTACATCACGATTGGGTTTTTTGGTCGTGACAATTTGAAATTAAAGTACTAGTTTCATAGGGCTTATATGTGTACATGCTAAAGATTACTAGAGTCTTTCAGGTCGATGGAAAGAAGTCCATTACCTTTCTTTCATAGGATACAAGATTTTATAAATATCTTCCCTTTTGTTCGTCTCTATAATCTTGCATTATTGTTTTATTGGTTCTGAGCGGTGGTTTGGTTTGTGCCAGATTATACGGACTGGAGCTCCAAACATGGATGAGATTACTCTTGGCCCAATTAAGGAGACACTGACTAGAGATATGGGTAGAGAGAGATCCCCTGAGTATGTCGAGGTAGGGATAGGGCAGAGCATTCTTCCCCAAGCCTGAGATGAGTCTTGATGAGGGTGAGAGGATTGGTAGCTTGTGTAGGGTTTCATTTACTTTCTTTGTTCAATTTTCTATAGATCAACCCAGCAGGGAATTCCCTTTCAAGATATGGTTGATACCTTTATAGGGGAGTTTGGAGATTGAGGGAGTATAAGGCCTCACGTATCTTGTAATTTTTTTAGTACTCCATCAGGTAGTAGAGATTTATTCGGACGAAGGAGGGGTCGTCAGACACCTCATCGTACCAGATTTCAGGCAGCTCCATAAGACTTGGAGGAAAGCTATTCTAGTTAGGAACCTTTCAGTGTTGGTCAGACTTCTCAAGATTCTCAACAGGGGATGACAGGTCCTTATGTTTATTCGAGTGCTCTTGGTTTGTCTCAACAACCTAGTATTCCGATTTTTTGTTTCTTTTGTTGTGATCAAGGACATGTAATGAGGTTTTTTCCCACTTGGGAGTCAGGGAGGGACCTATCCCATTACCTATACATTGCACCTCCAGTTAATGGGTAGGCAGAGCATAATTAGATAGTAGGACCATAGTTCCAGTGGTTGTTGATATAGGAGTTGATCAGCCTAGTAGTGGAAGAGGTGTCAGTTCTTAGCCAGCGGTTCCAAGGAAGAAGCCCTAGCTACAGTCATCAACAAATAGTGTTCCAGTATGTTATTGACCTACTTTTGTGTTATTTGATTTGTTATCTATATATTCTTATATTTTTTTATATTTTATTATTGGATTCGATATGACGAGTGATCCCTTACAGGTCCCTTTGTATATATTTACACCCATGGGTGATTTCTTAGTGGTGGATAAGTCATTTGATTGCTCGTGACGGGATAGAGAAAGATAGGCTACCAATCTTGTTTTATTTTTGTATTTGGGTATGATACTTTGGTAATCCTTCTTATTTGGTTATGGTAGATTTTGGTGTCATTCTAGATATGGATTGGATTTCTTATCATCATACAACCTTGGATTATAATGCTGATAATGTTACTCTAAGACAATCTTAGTACTCCAAAGGTAGAGTGAAAGGTTCCTATGGTTCCTACCCTAGTAGAGTGATTTCATTTCTTTGTTATTAGAGATCTATTGATAGGGTTGTATCTCTTTTATGGATTTTAATTATGAGTACCAATGTTGATACTCTTTATTTAAAGTTAGTTTCCATGGTACGTATGGTGTTCCTCTAAGTAGAGCTATCGAGTTTGGTATTGATTAGGATTTGTGCACTAAGCCTATTTTTCTGCCTTCGTAGTATAAATTCCTTGATCAGTTAGAGGAGTTGCAGGGAAATTTATAGGATTTACTCAGAAGGGCTTTGTATGTCCTTAAGAAGTATTCAAGACCTTCTAGGGTCATTATAATATATTGATGATTTCATTTGGATTGGCAAATGCCTCTAAAGCATCCATAGAGTAATAAATGAGGGATTTCAGCCACATTTGCATTCTTTGTGATTTCCTTATTGATGATCTCTTGGTATACTTGAGGAGTGAGGTGGATCTTGTGTATCACCCAAGGATTTTTCTACGACACTCGAGATCAAAGGGATTATATGTCAAGCTTTTGAGATGCAATTTTTTATTTTTACTCATTGAGGATGAACCTTTACTCATGCATTGTGATGCTTCTAGATTCAGTTTTGGCCAAATGTTGATGATAAAGGATAAAATTATAGCCTATGCTGCTAGAAATTTACAACCTACGGTGCCATGATTTAGAGTTGGCAATTGTTATATTTGCGTTGAAGTTATGGAGACACTACTTGTATGGGATTCATTATTTTGGAGTCATAGGAGATTCCACTACATCTTTATTTGGAGGTATTTGAACTTGCGAGAGCAACGTCAGACTGAGTTTCTTAAGGATTATGATATAACTATTATGTACCACCCAAGTAAGTATAATATAGCAGTTGATACTTTGAGTAAGAATTTAGCTTTTATGGGTAGTCTTGTTTTGATTAGAACGGAGCCACGACCATTAGAAGGAGAGTCTTAGAGTTTGGCTTACATCTTGGTTCGCTTGCATAGTTTATTTAGTAATGGAATCCGTGCTTTTATTGAGTCATGTTCTTCTTTTGTGCATCATATTAAGGAAATGCAGTTTCAACATGAGAAACTGCACCTTATTAGGGATAAAGTTTAAAAAGGAGGGGGGAAAAGGCATTTATTGATTTGTTTGGTGTTTTTGATATAACACAATAGGTATCACATATCTCACTTAAAACTTTTAATAAATGCATGTGTTTGAACAACTCTTTATTGGTTTAATATGGTTTTTTATGTTGTACAGGTAAAGGAAGCAACTAAATATTGGATAAAAATGGCATTGAAATAAAGATAAACAGTTATCTCGATGATTCGTCATCTCTATAATGTCTCTTTATGTATAATTAACCTGACTTTGACTCGTCATATGGAGCCGTCATAAAAATCACTTATTATGAAGTGTCAACAATGACTTGAATTAATGACACATGACTAGCTTGATGAGTCATCACTAAGGCTGTCAAAATTCAACGAATTTTATGCAACTGTTATAAATTTCAAATTTCAAATTAGAATTATAAGAACTTCTTTTAACATTAAAAGAGGTATTTCGGTTCTGGAAAAGAAATGACATAGTTTTCTCAGTTTTCAACTACCTTCTTTTCTACTACAAAACATTACTCTTGTGAGATTTTTATTATTGAGTGATTGGAAATTAAACAACATATTTTGCAGGAATCTTGATTTGGTATGATATCTACTAAGATTTATTTCGGAGATAAATCTATATGTTTAGTAAATATCCTCATTCAGTTTAATTTGAAGACATATTCCCTGTGGGATTCAACCCCAACCTAGTTGGGTTATATATTTGACAACGACCATTTTATACTTATTTTAGAGGTGTAATTTAGATGTATCAGTTTTGATGATTGGTAGCAGGATGTGGGTACCTAAGGTAGGTGACTTGTCTAGGAGTATCAAGATGTACCATTATTTGAATTAACACTACTTGTGGTGTGGTATGAAGAATGATATTGTGGAGTTCATAGAGGAATTATATAACATTGTATGTGGATTGACTTTTTATGGATTGTTATGTATCCTTGGACTAAATCTACCTATTTTGATTCTAGTTTAGTTAATTTTTTGACTGATGAGGTAGCAGAGATTCACCTTAGCCAGATTATTTAGAGCTTGGTGTTCCAGTATCTATCATCCCTATCGTGGTTCCTTTTTCACTTCATATTTTTGGCAAGTGCCATAACATGGTTTGGGTAGTTGGGTGGATATAAGTATAGAATTTCATTCTTAGACCTGTGGCCAGTCTAAGCAGATGATTTAGGTTTTGAAATATATTTTATGATTCAAAATTATCAATTTTAGAGATCATTGGGATAAGCATTTACCGTAAGCGGAGTTTTTTGTAACAACATCTATCATTCTGATATTCAGAGGGTGACTTATGAGACATTATATGGAAGGAGAAGTAAATCTTTGATTGATTGGTTCAATGCATTTGAGGTGATATTCCTTGATAAAGATCTACTTTATGATGCTATTTAGTAGGTTTGAGTTTAGAGCTATTTGTTAATAGCCCAGAGTAGATAGAAGAGTTATGCTAATAGACAAATTTGGTCCTTAGAGTTTTTTTAAGGATGATCATGTTATGCAAAAGGTGCCACCCATAAAGGGTGTAATGAGGTTAAAAAGAAGGGAAAGCTCAACCCTAGATTTACTAGCCCATTTGAGATTCTAAGTCATGTTGGGGAGGTGGCTTATGAGTTATCTTTTCCACCTAGTTTTCAGCAGTACATCCTACATTTCATGTTTCCATGCTTCGGAAGTACATTTATAACAATTCTCATGTGATTGGTTTTGGATGCAAACTTGACATATGAGGAGGATCCTGTAGTTATTCTAGACAGGCAGGTTAGGAATTTGAAGACTAAGTAAATTACTTTAGTAAAGGCTCAGTAGAAAAACCACCTAGTTTCAGAGGCTACATGGGAGATTGAGTCTAATATACATGCCAAATATCAATAATTTATTTGAGTTCTCATATCTTTATATTCCTTTACGTTCGAGGAGGAATGTATTTTTTAGTGCTGGATGATGTAACGACACTGCAACTCATTTTTAAAATTTTTTTGCAAGATAACAATTAACCTTTTTGGAAGTATCCTCGAGTCATATTTGTTCAGTTTACAGAGTTTTTTTGGAAATCAAAGCTAAAAGTTACAAAATATGAGAAATTTTTAGTTTTTGGAAACCTTTAAGTTAGAATAGTTGACTTTAATTAATATTTGGAGTTTCGAGTTATAGAAGGGAATTTTGTCAGTTCCATCAGATCTGAAATGTGAAAATTGGTCTAGGAGGACCTTCGTTTTTAGTTTTAGAATTTTTCATGTTGATTTTAGCTCATTTTATAAGATAAATATGAGTTTTGAGGACCTTGTATTTAAATTTTCTTGATTTCGTTAGATCTGAGAGGTCATTTTGCTTCTAGGAGAAGGTTAGAAATATTTTTCAGAAGTTACAAGGGAAAATTTGCCATTTTGAGTAAAGTTTCCATTTTTAGTAACCTTGACGGATATTGTGTCAAGGAGGCCTTTGGGTTTACATTTTAATGGTTCTATTGAGTCCTGAAAGTTGAATTTGGTAGGTTACCATATATGGTTTTTAAGCACGGGGTTCAGAATGAATCCTAAGGCTCTATTCGAAAATTTTAAAATAGTTGTGATTTCAACTATCTGGTGCAAGTGTTTTACCCTTCGTAAAATACATCAAGTCACCGCGTTCACATAGAAGGTTTTGGAGGCCAAGTCCATTTACCCTTCGCGAACACATCGAGTTGGCTGTTTTCTCATATAGGATTATGGGTTCCAAAGTCCATTTACCCTTCTCAAATGCATTGAGTTAGTTGCATTCGCATAGAAGGATTTGGTGTTTTAGTTCATTTATTCTTCATGAACAAATTGAGTTGGCCACATTCGCGCAGAGTAAAATCCATGGCAATATATAAAACCCCAAAAACGTGTTTTGTTTCCTCACTTTCACCCTTACCGACCTAGAGAGATAACTTAGGATGTTTTCAGAGATAGTTTTTTAGGAAAATAACTTGGGTAAATTCTTTAATCATTAAATATTTACTTATTCATTAAGTATTTAGCAATTTTAACATCAAATTTGGTGATATAAAGGTATAAAATTTTGGGATTTTTGAGAAAAATCTTGGAATTATATTTTTAAGGTTTGAGGATTGATTTCTACTCCGTTTTTTTAATAGAATTTCATATATACGATCCTTGAAACATGAAAAACATAATTTTCAAAAACAAATTTAGAAATATCCTTGACGCTCGATTTCCTCTTTTTGAGGGCGATTTTGGACTCGATCTTGAAAATATCACTATGGGTAACAATGTTTGTATGTTCTTATGCTTAGCTTAGAATAAAATGAATTACGTGAGTTTGGAAGCTCGGCCTGAGGAAAAGGGATTGACTTGATAAAATATCTTTGTTAAGGCAAGTAGAGGCTTGAGTTTATTACAATGTATCATAGGTTCTTTATTATATGTTGATTAGTTGTAATTGGGAGTAATGGAAATTATTTTGGGTCATCCATGTGTGTGAAGAAAGGAATATTCACCCAGGTACAAGAGTCATACATGTGGGGTTAAAACTAAGGAATACAAATGATTATTAAATATTAAGTATTTGACTTCTCTATTTGAATTGGGTTTATATGACCTTGTAATGCCTTGAGATATTATATATCTTCCATTGGTTCTTTTCTTGAGATTATGTCCATGGGAGGTTTTGATTTGAATTCTAGCGATACTTTATTTGATTATATGTTCATATGGAGGCCTTGTTGTTTTACTTTCCATGAATACTCCTTTTTTGAATTGTATGCCCTTGAGTGGCTATGGTTGAGTTGTTATGATATTCCTTTCTTCTTTCATGCCCGTGAGTGGCCTTGTTGAACTAATTAGCAATGATGCCTTTTTCCAAAACTTGCATATAATATTTCTCATGCATTGATATTTGTTGATTATTTGTATAGAATATGGTTAATGAGGCACTTGATAATATATCATATGTAATGAAAAATAAATACAAAGAGGATATTTATTTGGGTAAGACCCAAAGGGAAATAGTTTTGGGCACTGACATTGATATGATCATGTCTGAAGGGAAATGATTACATATAGATATATGGACCGTGTGAGTCCCCCATGGGTCCTGGCTAGCCTTATAAATAGTAGGTGTTTATCATAATACAAATATGCATATTCGATTTGACATTGCATTTCACCATCCTTATTTGATATTCATGGTTGATTTCATACTTGGTTGAGCATGCTGGAATTTGGTTATTTTTCCTACTTCAAATTATATTGATATATGCTTACATATAATATCTAACATGGTAATGATATGGTTATCAAGTTAGGAAAGTCAACGCTTAATTTCTAACATGGTCATGATATGATTATCTGGTTAATAAATCAAGGACCGATGTGATATGCCCGGTATTGCTAAGTTTCATTTATATGAGAAGAGAAATCTACATAGTGATGATGACACAAATATGGTTGGCTATGAACTATTCTTTTAGAACCCTTCCTAGAAGTCTACTTATCGGCATCGTTGGATATACCCTTGCTATTACTGGTCGACTTGCGTGTTGGGAACCGAAGGGAGTATAAAGGTCCCTTTACTGAGTTAGTAGATAACAAGTGGTATCTTTCTATGAGTCGTGGCTTAACTCGAGAAGGAGGACCTATACTCGGATAAGTCGGTGATGGTTCTTTTAAGATAATGGATTTCTTTATTAGATAATTCTTGTACATTTGCGTACCCATTTATCACCTGTCCTATAAATGCATTTCTTGGCAGCGTCCAATGTACCCTTCCTATTGTAGATGGACTTATGTGTAAGGAAATAAGTAGAGCGCTAGAGGATGGTACTGATAGGTTACATTTGATTTTTATGCATTATTTATGAGACGACTATGTATTGGTTATGAGTATGATATTAATGTTCGTCCAGTCATTTTAAAATCTATCCCATAAGTCCATTTCTCAACAACATCAGATGTACCATTCATATCGCGAGTGGAATTTTGAGTTAGGGACTGAAATGGTTGTAGACTTAAGTATATATTCCTTTACCTTAGCCTATCATTTTTATAATTTTGTTCACAAGTACATTATTCTGTTACATCAAATGTATCCCTCCCTTATACCATGGGTAAGCTCATATTTTGGGGATTGAGGTGAATGACGATGGACTCCCTCTGTGAGCCTATTGTACAACTAATAAGGAATTCACATGAGTTGTGAGTTGGATTGATAGTGAGGCCTACACATGGGATGGGTCAAAGGTGGTATTTATTCACTTATGGTTTATTTGATTTTAGTTGTCTTATTGATGGTGTTGACATTTTATTATGTTGATAGTCCGTGAAACTCTATTTGGATATTCTCTTTAGGTGATGATACATATTACTATGTTTTCTGTAGAGGTTCTATCCTTATTATTGGTATCCCTTACACCCTATATC
>JBDJHY010209532.1:0-11443 GCA_039654485.1 Withania somnifera | reverse complement strand
GTATACCGACCATGTTCTATTCCTTATCTTCCTTGATTCCTATTATTTTATTGAGTTATGTTTCACATATATTGTTACAAGGATGTCGGGTATGTTCATTTCCATTACCTGAAATCCTGTTATGTGATTAGCTATCATTATCTGTTTATGTGGCCGTTGGTTGACTCTTGAAATGCTAGTTTTCCCTGATTGCCCTATTTGCTTCTGTAACTAATAATCTTGTATTCTATTATTTATTGCATTTTATTATTGTTACGTGCTCAGTGGGTCATCGAAACCTACTAAGTACAGGTTGCTTTGGCGACTTGTACTCATACTACAGTTGCTCTTGTGCAGATCCGAGTACAGGTCCTCGATCGTGATTCGGCTTGCTAATCGTTCGTTTCTCATCAGATCAGAGTTTCAGGGTGAGCTTTGTGTGTATCTTGATCCTATTTCTCTTCAGCTTTATATTGTGATTATCTCCACTGTATTCCAGAGACCTTTGGATATTGTATATTTTCCATCTTTGTTGTTCTATACTAGCGGTTTATTTGACATTGACATCAAGTCTTGGGTGTATTCCGTAATTCTTTATTACCTTTACTATTTCTTTTCATATTCTTCTGTATTAATTGTAGTAGTCCTCCGCTTCGACTACGAACTACGGGGTTTGGTTCTCCTACTGGTGGAATAGTAGGAGCCATCATGATTTGAGAAATCGGGTCGTGACAGGGTATACACTGGTTATCCCTTTGTATAGTCTTGGATAGTTATTCCAAGATCATGACCTTATTTGTGCCCTGCGTACCCTCGGTGGTGCAGTAGAGGCCTACTAGACACTCCTAGGTTGGGAATATCTTGTATTGAGGACTGTTGTCTTATTTATGGGGTTTTTGTTGCATCCAAATGCATACGCATGTGTACGCGATCGTACAAGTATTATAGTGGCTCTTGCGAGCCGGATGTCGAACCCACAGGGACTTGTATTAACTGTTTAATTGGATTAAACTAATTAATAACTATTATTTAAGCGGAAAGGTTGAAGAGATATAATAGAGAATGTAATTTAACTAAGAATCATAAAATTAACAAATGGACAATTAATATATGGAAGATTATATTTCTACTCAATCAATGAATGATTCGAACTAGGGTTATGGATTTGCTAGAAATCATATTTAATTAATTTAATTAATTAGTTCGAATTATCTAATTGTTGGTTCTAGGGTTTAATTTATTAGTAGAGGAACGATCATCCCTCTAATCCCTATCTATACAAATCCCACAACTACTTCGATCGACATGTGTTGTGATAATTTAGTTTAGATGCATTATAGTTATCTTCTCGTAACGAACCAAGTGAGACAAACTAAGTACATGATCATGTCTTAGTTGTGAATCATACTCAATTATCCAACCTAGGTATAATCTATATATGAACTCAGTCCTTACGGTTCTCATTCTACCCTTTGGATTCACTATTAGTTCACTTTCAAGTTAATAAGTTTATTGTAATGATCGAAAAGAACTAAGATACCATGCATAGAAACATAAGACCAATTATATGATAATTGTCGCAAATCAAATAATATATAATTAAATAATCATCATGCTAGTAAATACCAAAATCCTAGAACAAGAAGAATTGGTTCCACATAGACATAAAATAATCACAAAAAATCATTAAAAGAAAAACGTAAAAATATATAATTAATGGAGAAGTAAAGTGTACATAATTGCTCTCTGGCCTCCACGACGACTCCAAGATTTTGCCCTAGATTAAAAGTCCTCCTTCTATAGAGTACTTCCAACAATGAAAAGACTAATTCCAATGGTTAAAAACTATCAAAAACGACTTTTAAAATTGCCTCAACAAGGGTTATATAGTTGACAAATGGAATAACCTTTTTTCCCTTAACTTAACCTAAAAGGAGATGGATTTTCGAAAAAGTTATTGGGGATCACGACATGATCCTAATCATGATGGAACCTCCATCATGTTATGATCCCAATCGTGATGGAATTTCTAGGCCAAAATAGTAACCCATCAAGATTTTCGCCGCAATGTGATGGAAATCGTGATGGTCCTTCTTTGCCTTGTGTCAACTTATTTTTATCATATCTTCCTTTGAAGACCTCCATTCATTCTGCCTTCCATTTCCTCTTGGTTTTCATCCATGTAGGCTCAACATAGTCCCTGAGATAAGCTAATCATGTGGTTTAGGGAATGTAACAAATATCAATCAATAAGACACTACAAAACACGCAATTTGTCTAACATCTAAGCTAAAATATGGACTTTAATGATATTAAAACATGTAAATACGCCTAAGATTAATAAACTATTAGTCCCGACAGGTCATAAATGTCTGGTGCAGCTACTGTAATGCTTTAAAATGCAAGAAAACATGACACGCATGTGAATGACCATATGGGTCATTATAGAAACTGGAACTAAAAAACTATTGTCCTATAATCAACCGTGTCATAGCACGAATGAATCAAGTCCATGTTAATGATGACATCAAATTCTACCATATCTAGCTTAAGAAGGTCCAGCAAAATAACTTTGCCTAGAATAGACACGAGGCAACTATGATAGACTTTCTCAGATACAATAGGATCACTAAATTGAGGAGACAGAGAAAGAAATAAAATAAACTTTTAGGATTGATTCCAAACTATCAAGAAACATATGAGGATATGAAAGATAAGGTAGCTACAGAATCTAACAAGGATACACATCAACAACATATACTCTCAACATAGTTGTCACAATATCATTTAGTAAACTACTCCTGATCCTGCCTAGAGCCCAATGCAAATAACCAATTCTGGCATTGACTGCCACATTACTAGAAAAAGCATCCTATTGAGTTGGGTGTGCTGCTGGAAGATTTTTCTGATTTTGTTCTCCACTATTTTCAACTATACGACAATCCCTATGTCTATTCTTGACATACCACATATGTAGCAACTCCGAGAAGGGTAATCTTAAAGGTTTTGACTAGCCTAAACACAAACAAAACATCCATTTTGTCCTATATGATACTTACCTGAATTGTACTTACCACACTTTCCAAAGGTCGAGTAGCACTACTCTACGAGGCTAACTAAACAGGAATATTCTGTTGACTCTTTGACGGCCTGAACTTCTACAATGGAGCACTGAAAGATGAAGGGTATGGTCCCCTGGAGCTCTATTGCTACTTGGACCCCCACTACACTTAGGCTGGCTAAACTTGGAATGGCCAGTCTTGTACATTTTTACTTTGGGTCTATCTCTCCACTTATCCTTATCCTACTCAATTTGTTTAAGATGAAATATCAACCTACCAATTTCCATGTCACTGTTAACATAGACAGCTTCTCTTCCTTTATTAACTAAGGGGGGAGGTTAGAAACAAACATATTCATTTTGTTGGTCATATCCACAACCATCTCCAGAGCATACTTCAAAATTGAGTAAACTTCATCCTATACTCTAATACAACTATGGATCCCTGCTCAAAACTCAGAAACTCATGGGTCCTATCCTATCTCTTCTCCTTCGGAAAGAACCTACATAAAAATGCCTCCTTGAGCTCATCCCATGAAGACAGAAATACACCTACCACTCTATTCTTTATAAATCACTCAATGACCTAGTAATATCCTAAAGATGATAAGATACAAGGTCCACTCTATCTAAATCTAATAATCTCCTGATATCACAAAAATGGAGACTTCATCAATGTAATTCTTTAGATTCGCTCCAATCTTAGAACCATAGAGCTCTAGAGGATTCATTCTTAGAAATTTCCTCACTCTTACAACACCAGTATTAGGTGTAGCTGGATGAACAAATGGGCTTAGAACCTACTATTGAGGTTAGGGAGTAATTTTCTGTGCTAGCAAGTGAATCACGTCCCGAAACTCTGTTGTAGTAAAATTATCATACTAAGGTTCCGAAACTGGAGTGACCTGATTTGGCTGATTCCATCATATGGCTTGAATTTCTGGCTGTCTTTTGTGATTAATGATCCGAAACACATAAAGCATGAGTTAGAAAAGAATCTTGGAGTTAAACTCCGAAGCACAAAATAAAACATGAATAAATGGACAATTCCTAAATGCTCAGTAGTCTCTCAGTTATAAGTTTGATGCAGTTCATACTCATAAAAGAGACTTTACCTAACGCTGGATTTCATACATCCTAAGACACTTGAACCTAAAACTCTGATACTAAGTTTTGTCATACCCCGAGCTCACCCGCTAGATGTGACAAAGCATTCGTAGCCACTAGGTGGCCTCAAAAGTACCTTTGGCTCATGTATACCTCTATTCACTCAACACTCAGCAAAATCAATATAAAATATAAGTAGACAGTGGGAACCTCTCAAGAGTCAATTATAAATACTGAAATAAATAATGAAACTCCAACTCAATACACTACATTAATGTATGAAAGCCACCATAGGCTAGATACTCGATTGCTAGAACAAACCTCTATCTATCCTCAAAATAAAAATAAAATACTGTTAAGTCCTAGTTCTACTATAAAAGAATGAAATTAAACTCCAATGAATCGAGTCCTTAAATAAATGAGGATTCACCACTTTTTTTTCTTTTCAAGAAGACAAATCAAGTCAACTACGAATGTTCGAGTTATTGGCTGGATCTTCATGGTGAAAACATGCAACATAGAGTAATGTGTCAGTACATGGAAGGTACTAAGCATGTGAGAGGTAACAATAATAGGCTATAATAATAAGATAAAATCAAGTCTATTTAATGCATGAAAAAGTTATATCAAGTTCAAATTTATCTATCAACATCAATACACAATAATATGCATGTTTGACAATATAAGTTTCAAAGCTTCAAATTTCAGGAGTATAAAACTAAAATCAAATAAACTCCTTAGACTCAATACTTTTTAACAAAAGAATTAGAACTTAGTTAAAACCTTCTTTAACACTCTTTACTTCAAACTGACACTCAAGCTATAATAGGAGATCAGATAACCGACACATTTCGATCCTTAAACTATGAAGTCCAACATATTATCCCATGTGGAAGAGATCCCAATACCCTTCTAGAGTACGGGTACTCAAACTCTTAGTGGAATCACCAATACACCTAAAAGGCACACATTGATCCATAAGATTTAATTTTCTATTCTTGGAAACATAGGTAATGTGATAAGGGTTTTATGCCTAAATCCTCTCAGTGATAATACTGCTCCCAAAAACTGATGCATTAGACTTCAACACTCTGTACAAGTAGAGCACCCTCAAATAGAAGTAGAAAAACACTCAAAAGTAACACATCAGACATAAACACTCTAAACTAGTAGAACACCCTCAAATAGAACCAACTAGCCAAACATAGGCTTCGACACACTAGACTAGTGGATTACCCTCAAATGGGACCATCTAGCCAAAACATCAATTAAGCCTCATTGGCCATACTCTTGTTTTAAAAAATATAAATTCATCACTTCATGAAGCATTCTTACTCTCAACTTATAAGTCAAGTAAAAATCATCTTTTAAAGATATTTTGACTCTCAATTTAGGCTTAACTAACCAAAACACTCAAATTAGACAATCTTCACAATTTGCCTTAAAACCTTGTAAAAATTCAAGTAAACCATGAGACGTCACATTCAATTTAGGTTTAATATTTAACCTCGAAAACATTATTACTTCATAATTTATGTTCTTCACTCAAGATTCTACTTCAACTTTCATGAACATGCCTTTACAACTTAATAGGACTATGCGACTTCATTAAATAGCATCCAAACCTCTTCAATTTCAGAGAGCATTATCAGAAATCTCTACATAAAATATAATTAAGATATTAATAGACATCATACTACAATCTAAACTTCAAAAGTATGTGTTTTGGGGCATAAAGTTGAAATGATTCCATGTTTATTAGCCCATATAAATGGTAGGAACACTTTTTATTGAGGAAATTTCTAGTACAACTGTTGCAGGAGAACCCTCTAATGGAAACCTAGCTTTTTATTCTCAAGAAACTTCATGAAATGATTTTCTCTAACGCTGAGTAATATTTTGCTAATTAAAGAAATAAAACTTTGGGTATTTATACCCCTCTTAAAAGAAGCCAAAATGACATAGGATCATATTATTTAAGGGTGGGAAAAGTCCATAATAACCTTGGAAAAATTGATTAAAACTAGAACTGGCCTTTTCATGGTCCATCAACCAAGTTGATGAGCCATCAATTGTTCAGCTAAACTTGGAGCTTAATAGTTAAGCTACTTGAAAGGAACGGTGGAAAAAATAATGGACCACAAAATTGATTACGGTTCGTCTAAAACCTCGAGGAAATTTGGAATTTAAATGAAGGTATTGGATGGTCGCCCTCAACTTAATAGGTGTTTACGTAGTCTGTCAACTTATTTATGGTCTGTGAACTCCTTTGTTAAAACTAGAACAATCCAAATTTTGATGATATTTTACGAGTTTCATTTATTTAGCTTAAGAACATGCTTAGGATGAATTTCAAGGTATACAAATAAAGAAGACTCTACTAAACACGATGTATAGACATCCTAGGACTCTTGAACCTAGTGTTCCGATACCAAATTTGTCACGCTCCATCACCCTGGATGGGACGCGGTACTCAGGAGTCACAAGTGACCCTAAGCTAACCATTGGTTCATGCATGCTCTATGAATCATGTAAAATGTATATATGTATAAACTTGAGAAGCATAATAAAATTTCTTCTTGAATAAATAAATGAAAAAAGTCAATTGTCAAAGATGGACACCACATAAGCTAAGTTGAATACTATGACTGTGTTCGAAAACCTCTAATAAAAAGATAGAAGAGTTACTGAGACAAGTCTCTAGCTAACTCTAAATCAGATAATAACTGAAGTAAATAAATAACTACTCTGGAGATAACTCATGAAAATATGTGTCCTCAAAATATAAGGATTCACCGGTACTAGATAATAAGAAAAACTATTGCAAACTAGGTAGATAAGACTAATATCAAACACCTGAAGTTGCATCATGAAAGAATGCAGTACAAATATTGCCAGTACATGAAATATACTAGAACACAGTATGAAACGTAAAGTATTATAATATAATAAGAAATTATAAATAATGAAATTTGAAGCTAGGAACTGAAGTCATGCAAAACATCATAAGATTGCAGTAATTGCTAAAACTGTGATAATTGAAGTTTAACTGAAAATCTGAAACTGATGACATGTTGAAGTCATAACATCTTAAATACATGCTAAAACTTGAGTATCGTGCTTAGAATGACACTCAAACTGTAATACCATGTTATTTTCACAATAGGTGAACTGTATGTAAAGTCTATAAACACCGAAATCATGATAATATGATGACATTCAAACACGAACAAAGTAGAAGTTTCTCTTAACCGACATATGTTATGTAAGCATATGACATCCAATGTATTGACCCATGATGGGAGATCTCCCTATACCTTTCCAAGGTATAGAGGTTAACTAAATATGAGGTAATCGATCATAAATTCTACTTGGGCAAACAAATCGATCAAAGCCACTTAGATAAATGTTTAAACTGTGCCAACATCATATTTTGAGGCATAATCCTTTGTACTAGATAATTCTCTTAAATAAGACATGCATATACACTTAGGCTCATAATATACTAAAGAATGAAAAGTAGTGTATAATCTAGGAAAATTACAATTTAACTGAATTATTTGAGGTATATTGGCTATGCTCATGCTTAACTGAAAACAATATTTTCTTACTTGTTCATGGAATTCATAAGAATCAAACTGGAATAATACCTCGAATCATGTAAAATGTAAGTATTATTGATAATGTTTATGAAACCAAAATCTGGTTCAATGAATTACTTACATAGTCATAGAAATCATATTTCTCACATTAATCATGCACAAAATCTATAAAAATAATCCAAATATCATAATTTTGGAATATAAGGTAAATAAATTCTAGTCCTGAACAATTTAATAACTATTCTTAAAAATAGTTTTGAACATTGGAATAAAGGAAACTACCATTGAATAGTATACGTACCTTTTAGGAAATAATTCCTGAAGAACATTGATAGAACTTGACACATGGCACAAAAAATCCTAGATTGAGTGGAGAGACTAAACATGTTTAATTCTTAAGGTATGAGAGAATAGTGAAAAGTGAATTATTTTCTAAGTGTTGGTATATTTATGTGAACCATAGGAGATCTTTAAATCACTTGGTATTAATATTTAATTACTTGAAAATTACTAGAAAGCCCTTGGAAAAATAGACTGAAAAGTTAAACTATGGAGTTCCATGGGTAAACTATTCAGCAGACCGTAGAACAAGTCATGGAAAGGATTGGATAAAGGTCTGAGTTCTATACTAAATTTCACAAAAGGCTTTGCGGTTCGTGATCCTATTCCACGAACTATAGAATGGGTGGTGAATATAAAGACTTGAAAAATCACAAGTTAGAACTTACATTCCATGATAGGGTTCACAAAGCATGGAATTCCATGACTCTTCTATTCAATCATAAAACTCCTTGATAAAACCTAAATTTTGGAGCATTAATTCCATGACTCAATCTATTAATTGTAAACCTATTCCACGACTCATGGATTATGTAACACCCTTAAATTTTAGTCAAAATTTGAACCATTCTATGTTTGTGCTAGAGTCAAAGTCCTATGAATTTCCACCTATTCCTAGATGATAAAGTCATTCCTAAAGTGTGTAAGAAGTGTTTTACATGATTTGAGGTCATAAGGAAATCCTAGCGCCAAGTTGAGTTCAAAGCATTTCTACCGTTGTAGTTTTTGTATCATTGCATGCATGGGTCAACTTTAAACAATCATATATCCTAATCTATGAGGATTTATGTGACCCATAATATATCTAACGAAAGGTATCTGAATTTAGTTTTTAATGCAACAAACCGCATATCATTTCGGGACGGAGTAAAACCTTATGGGAATTTTACTAGCCATACGTCGTGAAACAATTGAAAAAGGTCATTGCTTACCTTTTTATGCAACCTCATGACATAAGGCTATAAATTTTTTATAGCCTCACGTATTTGAGAACGGCGCAAAAATATGATTTTCTTCTATTTATTCTTAGGGGAATTTTGGTAACTTATCACCTCTTAAATAATCAATCTTAGTTTGCTTTATACTCTAAATTACATGGTATTTAAATCCCAAACCCTTATTCCAAATTATTCTACACTAATTCAAAACAAAAGCAAGGTTTTCACTTAAAATTATCTCAAGAACAAGCCTAGGGTTCTTTTTGTAAGTTTATCTTGTAGGAGCAAATTCATCAACTCCATCAAAGTTCTTTAATTGAGGTATGTGAGCTTTCAAGAAGGACTCCTTCCATCCTTGTGCTCAAAATCCTTTTCTTAAAGGTTGAAACTTTAGAAGCATGTTTAGGGATTTTCTAGAATATTATTAATTATTGGGATTCTTCCTTCTTTGCGTGATACTTGATGGTTATTATATAAAATTTCTTAAGTTGCATATACTGTAAAGTGAAGAGTCATATTTATGAAAATTCAGACATAAGCATAAAACTTGACAAGTTTTGCATAAGATTGATAAATTTTGGATAAAATTGTGAAGTTGCATGATAACTGCTAAATTGCATAGTCCTCATGAGTTAGCATAATTTTTGAAAGTTGCAGTAGAAATTGTGAGGGGTCTTGAAGCATGAAAATAATAATGTTTTCAGAGTTTATTTTAAAACTTGAGTTGAAAAGTGAAGTGTCATAATTTATTGACTTTTTCATCATTTTTAAACCTATTTATGAAGTATGTCTAAATTGGTTATTTTTTGGCTAATTATTTTAGCTAAAGAGAAGTAGTGAAATATTCTTAAATTGATAAGCTAAACAACTAAATGATAATGAAGAGTCATAATTGACTAAGATTACCCTATCAGTGGTAATTGATGTTTATGCTTAATTAATAAGCTGAGATGTGTACTAAGTTCACCAGATCAGTGGTAAATGATGTTTATGCTTAATTTATAAGCTGAGGTGTAATTATGATAATGAAGAGTCATAAATTGACTTAGTTTACCCAATTAGTGCTATTTATCGATGTTGTAGCGTGATTAGTTGTTCTCTATGAGGGAATTCTACTAGTCATGAGACAGTTGAATGCAAAGTGAAGTTAAGAAGTAAAGTGATGTTTTATGGGGAGAGTATTAGCACCGAGATAGGTGGGCACAAGGCTCTTTTATCCAAAACCTTCATAGCCTAACCTAGGAATTATTATTATTTTGGTACCACTCAATTGTACCTATAGTTTAGTTGGATCTACTAGGGAGAGAGTCATTTCCCTTTGGCAAGGTTAGGATCCCCTACATAGAGGGTAATATGTGGACTTCATCGCTTTATGCCTTGAGGTATGCCGGTTATAGAAACTCCCAGAAACAGAAGTTAAAATTGAAGGTTTTGAGAAGGAAGAAAGTGAAAGCTTGTTTTTAAATAAGTCTTTATTTTTTATTAAAACCAAATAAAGATTGAGTTATTTAAATGATTTTATTTTACTCTTGAGATTTTAAAGCTTTTTAACTGTTTTCATTATAAATTGTTAAATTGCTTAATGGATCCGAGTTTTGAAAGTCGAAACTTTTAGAATTAATATCTGAGAGTTAGAAGTAAATATTGACTTAGAGATAATAATTTTAAAGTAATTAATAATATTAAAGGTCAAACTTTTAGATGCATCTTAATTAAAAATGCATATTTATTGCTTTATTGAAGTTGACTATTGAATTTGAGCTTATTATATCTATTCATGCATTGCATAGACGTGAGTTACTTATTTCTATATCCTTTGCACCTGTCCACATACTCAGTACATTTCGTGTGCTGACCCATACTTTATACATTATTGTAGCCCCCTCTCCCGCAAATCCTTCTAGTCTTCCAGTTGTCGTGGTTGATTGGGTTTGTATTTGTAGAGACTAGAAGATTGGTGAGTCCTTATTTATTTTGAGACCAAGATGATAGAGTTCTTTTATTCTTTAATTTTGAGTAGAGCCATACTAATAGAGATGTTCTTTATTTTGTTGTTTTGAGGCTATCTAGGGATATTTTCCTAGCAATCAAATGTCTAATGTATAATGGCTTCCATACATGTATTGAGTTAGAGTTGAATATTGAGTTTTCAATTATTGATTTACTTATCTATTGACTGGTTTGAGGTCCACTACTTCTTATTCTTAGATATTGCTTCCGTTGAGTGATGTGAGTAGAGCTTTGCATGGTCAAAATGGTTCTTTCGAGGTTGTTAGGGCAACTTAGTGTCCAAGGATGCCGTTAACACCTAGGGGGTGACTCTGAGGTATGATAAACTAGACCATGGAAAAATGTAAAATCGATGAATTTTTGAATAATGGATTCCACGGCTTGTGGACCCAATCCATGGCTCGTAA
>JBDJHY010209512.1:0-11444 GCA_039654485.1 Withania somnifera | reverse complement strand
GGAAAGTTGACTTTAGTCAATGAGTACTAAATTTAAGGCTCTAAAACATAGAATTTGAGATAATTCTTGACTGAGTTTCCAGGGATTCAAACTATCGGTCCCAGTAAGTCATAAATGACTTGGGGCAACTACCGAAATACTATAGGATGCAAGATAACATGTATTCATAACAAATGACCTTAAGGGTCATTAAACCACATTGGGTTGTTGGATGATTCACTTGTGTCTTCCAACGGAGTGAGGTGTCTGGTAGGTTTTATTTGCCTAGGTAGTCATTTTGTTTATATATACTGGTGGGGTAGGGTGTTTGGTAGGTTTTTATTGCCTATGCAGTCATCTTATTTGTATATATTGGCGAGGTAGGGCATTAGTAGGTTCTACTTTCTAGCTTTTGTGCTTACTTTATTGCCTTGCTACCTGTTACTTTATTAGCTGGCACCGCCTTACCTTTACTGGATTCCTTAGTAGTTTATGGTCTTGTGTTAGCTGGTTACTGCACTAAAGCTCTAGGTTTGGGTCGCGCTAATATCGGCCTTATCGTTAATTAGATATCCTTTGTTTCCATATTAGTTATCTAGTTCTTGTGTATTTTTTCCCCTTTATATAGATGGATGGATTGACCATTTTACTTGGATTGTGAGTGAATACCCAGTTACTTTACTAGCTATCCTTTTTTTACTCCCTTAGTAGAATGTAATTTAGCCATTGAGGTTCTATGGGTGGAGCGGGTTCGTTTCCACTATCTCCTACTTAATGAATGACTTTCTTACTTATTTTTTAGACTACTACTTATCCATA
Organism: Withania somnifera; assembly: GCA_039654485.1. Taxonomy (NCBI): domain Eukaryota; kingdom Viridiplantae; phylum Streptophyta; class Magnoliopsida; order Solanales; family Solanaceae; genus Withania; species Withania somnifera. The sequence continues at coordinate 10,646 of JBDJHY010209512.1, read as the reverse complement.
CCTGTGCTTACTTTCATATCATTACCTTGCCCTTATTATTGTTCTTGATGTTGATCTATTTATACCTTATGCTTGCCTAGTCAGCCTATGATGTCTACTGGGTGCCTACTATTATTGGTACTCATACTATACTTCTGTATCTTTTCATGGTATAGGGCTTGGTGTAGGTTATCGTTGAGGACATGGATTGTGCGATTTGGCTTATAGGGAGTTCCAGAGATGATGGTAAACTAACAGCATTCAAGATTCCCTTCTCCTTCACAGCAACTTCTGCCTCCACTTGCAGTCGAAGATGGTTATGCTTTTGTATTTTCTAGAGCTATTATACTCTTTTGTATTTAGATTCCTTGTGTACCACTAAACTAGGTCTTGGGATAGTTATTATTAATGTATTTTTGTTAAGTCTACAGTATATCTTCTTCCTGTGATTTATTTCTTATTGTTGGGTCTTGGGATTTCTTCTATTGCATATTGCTCTAGACGATGGATTTAGGCTTTTCTACCTATATGACTAGGAAGAAACCATCATGACCTGAGTTTTAGGACGTCAAAAAGTGGAATCAAAGCATCGGTTCACAGTATCTTTGGTATAAAGGTAGGTGTTAGCAAGTCAGTTCAGTACATAAACGTTTGTATCCTATCTTTGGGTGGCTACGGATAATCTTAGAAAGATGACCACTTCTTGATTTCCTTTCATATGTTGGGTTGCTATCTGTTCCATGGAATCTCACTTGACCTCACTATTTCAAAATGACTAGGAAGAGGCCTTTGGCAAGTGTTCACAAGGGTTCTTCTTATGTTGCCAGAGATGCAATTCAGGGTTAGATTCAGTATGGGATATTTAGGTTTCCATATGACACGGGGAGTGCACCTCATCAGCTACATCATTCTAGGTCAGCACGATCTCTATTAGATATTGCTACCCCATCAGATCTTCGACTTACCAGGATTAGGTCAGGTATACCAGTGGATTCTTCGAGGGTTGGCTAGTTGTGATGAGTCTATCGATCTTCAGCAGGGGGTTTTGATTGCTCAGGACTATGCAGCCCAGTTCAACAGGTTGGTTAGGTGTTACCCTTCACTTTTTTCCACTAAGTATGATAGGGTGTGGGGATTCTTCTGAGGATTGGTGTTTGCCACTCAGTGTGGCTCTGAGAAGGGAGTGATGACTGGGCATACCCTTGGGAAGATTTTTAGTCAGTGATGGGCTTGGATAAATCTTGTCATGAGGCTTATTAAGGTGAGGAGCAGGTTATCAGTCAGCTTTCTTGGGATGGTGGTACCTTAGCTAGGTATAAGAAGAGTAGTAATATTAGGGGTTGCTTTATATGTAGGGACTTTGGGCATGAGGCTGGAGGTTGTTCCATGCTTAGGACCATTTTATCATAGCAATGTGTGCAGAGTAGCCAGGTGACAGGTCAGGTTATCATAGTTTTCACTCAGGTTCTAAGGATAGTGGTGATTGGGGAGAGCATGTACTAGTCATGTTAGGAACAGATCTTCAAGAGGATATATTAAGTGTGTAATTTGGCAATATTGGGCAAGGGATTGCCCACAGCAAGGGATTATACTATGAACATTAGTTACAAATTTACCTCATCGGGGAGTCGGGAAGGGTGTGGGTCCCAGGGTTGAGTATTTTCCTTGTAGAGTGTTGACTCATGGGCTATGGGGTGCCTCCGTTGTAGAGGTTCCATCCATATTGACTAGCAGATCCCTTTAGACACCTTTCTTCCACCGACCAACGATCATGCACAGATTGTTTGGGTAGCCCCCATAATCTTTCAAGTGAGTCTCAATTGACTTATAGTTATGTCTTTGGTGTTTTATCTATATTGTCTTATTGCGCTAGTTTAAGCAATATAGTGCTCTATGGCACCACAACCTCCTATTGTGTCTGGTATCAGGGTTTAGTTCTTAGACTTTCTATGATTTATCCTAGCATTGTTGCTTATGGTATTGGGGCTGTATCTCCTATTATGTTAGTTGAGACTCTATATATCCTCCTTGCTAGATTTATGTTTTAGCCTTGCTCGCCTGAGAGCTAGTACAAGTTCACGAGGCCTTTAAGGGGGTTTTCTTTTAGTAGTGAATACTAGGGGTGATTTTGGTTTTGCTGATTAGGCTAGGTCCATGTTGTGCTATTGGTCTTGAGGCTCCTTGATATTCTTGTAATGTTTCAGGGATTGACCAGTTACCCTCCTTTTATGTAATTTTGTATTATCTCTCTATGTTCGTTACCATAAGACGTGGGTCGATGTACCTCAGTTAAGTGATAAGGGTCCCTTAGGAACTCAATGGATGAGGATCTGTCCAACTGGCAGGCCCGAGGTTGGTTCTCAGAAATACTCCTTGGTCCTTGTATTTCACAATTTCTATTATTCTGCTAGTCATCTTAGTAGTTTTTCAGGTGTTTCCTTAGAGTTGGATAGTCCTATAGTCTTTTTTATATCTTATTTATCCCTCCCTCCTAGATGTTGTTCCCTGTGTACCAGCATATATAACTCGTGTAGTAAGATGACTCATTCATCCTTTGATCGTTCTTTCGTTCTGATGTCCGGCTAGCCTACGGGCTAACCTAGATTCTTTTCATTAGCCTAAGTTTATTCCTTGAATCATACAATATTAGGGATCGGAGCCCGTGTATGATAGAGTATGGTCATCCAAGTGAGTGGTTGTGTTCCTTTAAGTGGTGGATCAGGTGGGTAGAGCCACGGCAAATGCTTTTCTTGGTTAGGTTGCTATTTTGAGTTCATATGGGTCAAGGGTGCCATGCAGGACTTAGTGTTCCCTATGGTGTGATGGTCTAGTTGACATTTTCTAGGAGTTGGTTTCCTGGTTTTCCCTTGATGGTTTTGATCGTATGTCTTCGAGTGGCACAGTGGAATTACAGTTCGCGATGTTTTATAGCAATTGAGGGTTGGATTGCTTTGGAGGTTTGGTGAGGAATATGTGTTTGTAGAGTATGGATTTACGTTGAGGAGCAACAGGTTGAAGGGTGAATTTCGCTTTAGGCTAGATAGGTAGTTGGAGTTTGTTTCATCCGGTGGTGCAACAACCTGGATTTTTAGCAGTCTACTCTGTGGGCTATGTGTTAGCCTTGGTTATTACAGTGTTCTTTGAGGGGCCATGCTTGGAGTAGAGGATTTTGGTTATGTATTAGGGTTGGTGGTTCTGTGGAAGCTAAGGTAGCCTTTAGTAGGGTGTTGAGTTTTGATTAGTTGTCTTGCTCAGTTCAGAGAGGTTCAGCCTGGTTCTCGATTATTGTTTGGCTCTATTATGCAAGATATTATAGTTATTCCTGGGTTTGATTCTTGATTTGAGGTTCTCGATAGTTATTGAGTCTTGGGAAGTGTCGTTTTCTCGGTCAGATAGTTTTTATTACTCCTAGATTTTCATGGTTTTGTGCTTTATCTTTCTCTTTAATGTTAGGGTGAATTGGTTCATCTTGATATAGTTTAGCAATGAGATGCATTTGGTGGACCTTGTTGTTGAGATGCTCATTAGCTGGAGCCAGAGGATCTAGTGTATTGTTCAATAGGTTGGGTTAACTAAGGTTTCTGAAGGGGTATGCAAGAACAATAATCCCTCACCAAGTCAAGCTTATAGGTGTTTTTTCATTCTTAACAGTCTAGGATAAAAGTCATTTTTAGTGGTGGATGTTGTAATGACCCCATGGTCATTTACCTTCCCTTCAACTTTTACTGTGTTTAAATCTTCCCTATACCTTCCCCGGGTCACTTATAACTTGCTGGAACTGGTAGTTCAGTCCCCCAGCAGTATTGTAGTTTGTTATCTCATTTCCCTGTTTAAGGGTTAACCTTGAAATAGTGGAACTTGAGGGTGATTTCTTAGTAAACACGCTTGGAATTATATAACGGCAGTTCTGTAATCTCTAAAGTGTCAGAACAGGATTTTGACGCTTCTATTAGCTCTAAAATATTAATTTTAGGCTAGTTGGGTCATTGGTGCACTTCTCGGCGTGTTCAGGTTTATTTTGAGGGTCCTTGTGGAAAGTTAGAAAGTTGGTGGTTTTTATTCAGTTTTGTATGGGGGTTCTTTTTGCTCAAACGACTTCTGTTCACTGTTTTGTCAATTCCGTTGAGTTCGAAATATGTCTTTCATGCAATTTTCACATTTGGTTTGTTACTGTTGGATTCTGTTTCAATTTTATGCCCTCGTTTGGAAATTAAGTTGTTGTAGAAAAATCTTCAGTCCTAGGTTTTGCAGTGTTATCTCTCTTTTGTGAAGCGATAGCGATAATCTTCCTTTTTCTTTTTTTGTAGCATCGTGCTCTTGTGATATGATTGCGATGTGTGCCTATTACTACTTTAGCGTGATTATGATGGAGCGAAACAATCGCACTTGGCTAGGATTTCTGCAATCACCTGAAAGGATCCACAATCGCGTTAAGTTAGAGGAAAGGCTTGGAAAGTGATCGCACTAGGGCACTGTGATCCCATTGAGCTTATTTTCGAACCATGTGTTCCTTAAGCTGAGTCCTACTTCTTGGTATTTTCTATTTTATTTTCCAAATGTGGGGCCCATGGGCTTGCTTTTAGGCCTGATTTTTTACCCGAATTGCACTTGGCAATGTAGGTCTCATTCTTTACCTCCTAACCCCTAGAGTGTGTATTTGATATTTTTGAGCAAATTCGAGCTTGCTTTGAGCTTCGAGCTAGTGTTATGACCCTTTTGAGGAATTTTGTGGGCGCTCAAGTAGGCTATGGCTTCCTTTTTGTTAGACTGTGTAAGTACATGGTACTTATTGGGTGACCAGATAGCATGTAGGGTTGGGACTTAGGCTCTATGAACCTTTGCACCATGATAGTTATGATTATCATTCATTTATGCTTTCTTGGCCTAGTGATTGATTGGTTAGTTCCTTACAGGCTATTGTATGATCTCTGAGTGTTGTTATTGCCTAGTTTCTACCTTGGTGATCTCTCTGTGGTTGAGTGTGATTGAGTTGTGCCTGTGATTCTTGATCCTCTGTCCCACGAGTGTGTTACCAGACCCTGGGACCTTGGGCTTTCATTGGCAGGGATGTGGGATTATTTTCTAGGCTTTCTTAGGCTGAGCCACAAAGTTTGATTGTACCTATACTGCTAGTGAATGGGGCACAAGATAGAGTTGTGATCCTTGTGCGTCCTATGGTTGTTAGATGGTGGCCTCTAGACAATCTAGCTATTGCTTTTTAGCACCCAGGACTTGAGTATATCGCTTTCGTGCCTAGAGTTGGAACCAGTTGTCCATCTTGGGGATTGTAGGGCTTGGGCTGAGCTATGCGAGTCCTAGTTGAGTTAAAGATCTCGAATGGACTTAGAATATAGGGAGTGAGAGGGGTTACCGATTTTCTAGTTCTTTTTTTATCTCAGATATCCTTGTTTACGAGCTTTATTGGCCACTTGAGCGGAGATGGTACTAGTTCTAAATTAGGGTGTAGAAGACATAATGGGATAATAAACTGGGACATTTCATTAAATAATACCTGAAATGATTTTTATATATATAATATGTACACTTTCTGAGTTACCACATAGATATTACACTATTTTTGACTATCACCTATGCTACTACTGTTGCTTACCTTAGTACAAGATAGTTGTGGACCGATATATGGCACCTATTAAGGATTTATGTATGACACATGACTTGGCCTCAATTCTGCGGCCTCGACATCCTGTGGAATTAGGATTGTGGTATTGAGAAATAATTTGGCCTCGAATGCATGACCTCGACAGCCTGATACACAAATGGATATGAGTATGAGTTAGGCATGTAGGATCTGTGAAAGTGTGCTTTCAATCTTCCACCATAGGCCCTGTTGTTCCGAATCGGTGAGGAAATCAAAGGAGGGGTATACGGGGGGTGGAAAGGTATATAGATGAGATCTCTTGTTGGTTTAGGTTTGTCGATCCATAAGCGGAGGGGGAACATGCGGTGTTCTATGGTTACTTATACACTTTATAGCCCCCTTGCATTTCATACTTTCCCCTTTTTTATTCTCTTTGGACTTAAGGAGGAGGCCACATTGGGTTCATGGATGATCTATTTGTGCCTATAGGCAGGATAAGGCATCAGGTAGATTTTGTTTGCCTAGGTAGTCATTTTGTTTGTATCTACTGGAGGGGTGGGGCGCTATTAGGTTTTGTTTATTGTCATTTATTCTTACTTTATTGCCTTGCTTACTGTTACTTTATTAGCTAGTACTGTCTTACCTCTATTGAATTCCTTGGTAGTTTATGGTCTTGTATTAGATGGTTACTGCGATGGAGTTCTAGGTATATGTCATGCTACTATCGGCCTTATCATTACTTAGATTTGCCTTTCTTTCTGCATTAGCTAGCTGGTTCTTGTGTATTGTGTCTCCCTTGTATAGGTGGATGTGTTGCCCATTTTCCTTAGGTTGTGAGCGGATACCTTGTTACTTTACTACCTAGCCTTTTGTTACTCCCTTAGTAAACTGTAATTTGTCTGTTATTAGGGTTCCACAGGTGGACCGAGTTTGTTTCCTCTATCTCCTACTTGATGACTGTCCACCTTACTTGTTATTTAGACTACTACTTAGTTATACATATGCTTACTTACCTAGTATTACCTTGCCTTTGTGATTGTTCTCGTTGTTGTTTTATTTGTACCTTATGCTCATCCAGTCGGCCTATGATGCCTACTGGGTACCTATTGTTGTTACACTACTACATTTTTTCGTAGTGCAGGGCTTAATGTGGGTTATTATTGAGGACATGGCTTGTGAGGTTTTAATGAGTTTCGGGTTACGAATCAAATGTAAAAACAAGGGAGGAAGAACTAAAATGAAAAGGATATGCGGAAGTTTATATGAATTGCGGGTTTATGGGAAAACAAGGGACTTTATACCCTCACCTCCTAATTGAACCAAGAAAACTAAAAGAATCCTATCAATAATCAAAGAACAAATGCGAATCCTCAAACGAAAGATACTTTGGTTTAATTAACTAAACAAATAATTGAAGAGAATAGAAGAAATAAAAATCAGTTGAATCCATAAAAACCTTAAGGAAGAAGTGAATTGTATTCAATGAATGGAAACTCAATTGAATCCATAATTACGCATCCAATATGAACAACAATAAGAATAGTTCCAAATCAACAATAGAATTGAACCTATTGCAAACCTAGAAACATTACATAACTAAGCTAATTTTTTGGCCTATGCCTTGTTTTATTCATCCAAGTCTTTCTAAGTAAAATTGAAAGAAAAAACATCTATTTATAGAGTAAACTGGACACCCTTACTTGTCCAAAAGTAGTAGGATTTGGACAAGTTTTCCTTAATCAACATTGACTAAAATTAAGAGGTTTCAAGGAGCTTCCATCCGCCCCTACTCTTCTATGTTGATTATGATTTGACCTTTTTTTCTTTTCCTTAATTGAGTGAAGTTGGATCTCCCAAAGTGAGTAGAATTGGAATTCCCAAAGTAAGTATAATTAGATAAGTTGAAATCCTTATTTGTGTAAGACTGGACCAAATTCTTTGGGGTAGAACATTCTATTACTCTTGGGCTCTTTTGGTTGTCGATTTTGCATATTTGGGTCGTACACTTGCTCTAATCTTGGTGTTTCTATGGCTTCATCTTTCATCTCACAAGTTGTCCAAAAGTTATAAATCTTTAACTCCTTAACTTACCTCTTTGTGAATGGTCTTTAAGAGTGGTTGCCAACTGTTCTTGTATCGGGTTTGGATTTTTGGGAGTTTCGGAGATCATGTTAAGCTCATGGATGCCTCCCCTTGTATTCAGAGATGGTTATGCTTTTATATTATGTAATAACCCATGATCATTTCCTTTCCTTTTGTCTTTTCCTATTCTTAAAGTTGTTTGGTAGTTTCCCCAAGTCATATATGACTTGCTGGGACCGGTAGCTCGGTGCCCTGGCCACTTATTTGCTTGTTATCTCATTTTCCCTGTTTTGAAGTTTTAGTTTTGAAATAGTGGAAATTGAGACTGAAATTGTAGTAAATGCACTTGGAATCGAATTCCAATAGTTCCACTAGCCCCAGAATTTCGAATTTGGTCTAGGTATACCATATGTTAATGTCCTAGGCTTTTCATTTTGACTTTGGATCACTACTTAACCCATCCGAATCTCATTTTTGAACCTGGGTGGGCTTTTGATGATCGGGCATCGAATTTGGATTTCGACGGACCCATCATCTTTGGAATGTCGATTTTGGGCTAATTGAGTCTTTGGTTTGCTTTTCGAGGTGTCCGGGCTCGTTTTGAGTAGGTTTGTGGAAAGCCGTTGTAATGACCCTCATGGTAATTTTTGATAACTACGCAACCTTTTGCATTCTAGAGCATTTCGGTAGTTTCCCTAAGTCATTTATGACTTACTGGGACCGACAGTTCGAATCCCTGGCGTCTTGGTTGAGAAATATCTCAAATTCCCTATTTTAAAGCCTAAAGCTAAGTACTTGTAGACCAAAGTCAACTTTCCGTCAAAATAATCTCGAAATTTAATTCTGATAGTTCTGTTAGCTTTGGAATACCAAACAAAGTCAAGATTGGCCTTAAGTTTGTATTTTAGAGTTTATATTTGCAAGGTATGCGAAATTGTGGATTTTAGTTAAGTTTATAGCCTAAAGAGGAGCTTGAGTGGTAATTTGATGTTCAAAGTGTCGGATCAAAATTCTGATGCTTCCATTAGCTTTGGAATGATGATTTTAGGCTAGTAGAGGCATTGGTTATTTTTTGGGCTTATCGTTGCATTTTCAAGGATTGGTGGACATTTCATCAATTTTAGCTTAGGTGTTGACTTGGTCAACATTTTTTCGAATGACCTCGAATTCTAATTTTGACTACGTCATTGAGTTCATAATGTCATTTTGGGTATACGTGTATAGTTCGTTTGCATAAATTGGACTCCGAATGCATTTCGAATGGTGATTCATTGCATTTTCTTCATCTTGATTCTGCTTTCAAAAACCTGCAACTGGTGCAAGTGATTTTTTCTTCATCTTCGAAACTACATGGATAATAAAAGAAATACTGAAGAGAAGTAGTAAAAGTTGGATATCAAGCTCACCCTAAATCTTTAAAACTCAATTAAGTTTGAATGAACAATGATCTGTAATCAAGGTCGGGCTCCTTTACTTGGATTTGCATATATGCAAGTGTAGTATGAGTAAAAGCTGCAGAAGCAACTCGTACCCAATAGGCTTCGAGGCACCACTAGGCACATAATAATAATAAAAGAAGAAAATAATAGAAGACAATAAATATGGTCATGTAAGAAAATAGTACGTCATGGCAGCTAGCTACTCAAGTAAAAATTAGGTAACAAATAGAACATGTGTCTCTAGCTAATCACATAAAAGGATCTCATGAAAATGAAGGAAAATGTACCCGGAATCCATGTGATAGTATATGTGAATAATAATAACAATAAACAAGAGTCAAAAGAAGGCAGGAAGAGAATATGGATGGGATACCGGTAACCTCAAGTAAAGGTTGAATGAATGAATAATAATATAATGCATAATATGCCACATAAAATATAGTATAAAGTAAACAACAATAACAACTAGGCAGTAATAATAATACTAAAGTAATGTATATAAACACTGTCAAGTCCCCTAGAAAGAAGTGCAAAATATATAAAAAACACGCTCACCCGTAGGCATCCACATACTATCAGGGGTACACTGAAGAAAATAAGTGTAGAAAAGTAAATACAATTACATGAAATAACCAGTAATGTGTAGGTTTCTCCTCGGGTACTCGTAGGTCTAGCAGGTAGAATCCATGAAAGGTTACCCTAAATATTGCTGATATATCTCTCCTCAATCCTATGCACCCCACTCCATGTCGCCGTAGCCCAGAGGCAAGGTCAATGGAGGTACACCCACCACGTACAATCTCTAATGCCATCATAACCTCATATCCCAAATCACGGAGTCGTAAGGTTCTCATTATCTGGCTTCCTATGCCTTATTTTAATAATATCATCATGCCATATTCGACAAGTTATGGCGTTCCATGCCTGTATATCATATTATCACCAAAATCCTCAATGAATCATATATTATCAATGTCTCTGTAACCCTAACAAGTGTGATAAGTGAAAAAGAGATGTACTCACTGCCGATCGACGACAGACTCAAGTGCTAGCAGTTGTATGCACTGTCGGCCGTAGTCGGTCTCAAGTCCCAACATTAATTAGTCAAATGATATTTCCTAGTGCTAGGGTGTAAAACCTAGGATAAGATAAGTAAAATAGTATTACCGGGTGCTCGATACAATACCGAGTCTAAAATAGTTAAAATGACATGTACTTATATTATTAGTAGAATCTTCCAATTTATGAATTTATGTTGTTATTCATCATTATTACTAAAACCATTCTCTAGCATCTATGACTCAATAATCCTGTAGTGGTACTGGCCCAACCCCAATGCACTCTCATCTGAGCCAAAGGCCCAACCTCGTGTCATGAATGCAAAACATAACAAGTATATTATAATAACCCTTATGGTCATTTATGATAAATATGCCGTGTCTTTCATCATAGGGCATTTCGGTAGTTGCCCCAAGTCATTTATGACTTGCTGGGACTGATAGTTTGGATCCCTGGCAACTCGGTCGAGAGATATCTCAAATTCCTTG